>BQNB010135871.1:0-18092 GCA_026074375.1 Tanacetum coccineum
GTGAATAGTAATTTGTTTTAATAAAATTTATTTTATAAACGCGTTTAATTAACGTATACTTAAAATTAGCGTATCTCCTTCGTTATAAATTGGTTTTTTGACTTCTCTACATGCCCACGATCCTTGTGACATGTAGTATTTTATAAAAATATATAATTTATGTGTTAAAATTCGAATTCAAACAGACCCTTTTTGATATTTTCTCAAAATGTGTTTAAAAGTTGTTTTTATAACTTTTTAGTTTTACCACTTTGTTACAAGTCCATTACAACCATATGTACCATGTATCTTACATGCTTAGGGTACTTAGTCCTTCATTTGTCCAAATTTTGTTCAAGAATCACAAGATCCATGAGTTTACATACCTATTTGTCCATAACTTTATATATGTATTTTTTAAGTAACTTGTTTATATATACTTTTTATATATAAACCACTCATGTACAATACTTATACATCTATTATAACGTGATATTAAGATCCATTTATCACATGTAAAAGTTTACCAAACCATAAACATTATATACACATAAATCATGAATGTAAAGAGATTAAGGTTTTTAGGTAACCTTAATATGAAGTATGATGATGAACAATATGATTTAAACCCTTGTTTAGAAACCAAACCCTAGCTTATAACCCTTGAAAACCTTAATTCCAAGCTAAACCCTAATCTTGCTTTTCCTTTGCTTAACACTTGTAAACCTTAAACCAAACTTTCTAAACACATTAGGATATCTTAGAAATTATGTAGGAATACTTGTAATTGTTAAAAATAAAATTGTGTGAATTGTTTGTTTGTATTTGGGTTTGGCCGTAGGTTTTGAAGGACGGGGGGAGTATTTGTGTGTTTTCACCTTAAGAAATGAGTTGTGTGCATGTTCTCTTCTAGCACAAGACTTATATACATCTTTGACTAGTCATTTACCACTTGTATAAGTCTTAAGACTTGTAGAAACAAGATGAGGGAATTAGGGAGAAAAGGTGGTCAAAAACACTAGTCATGGACATAAGACTTAATGAGGTGCATTTGTACAAGTCCTAGTTGATCATTTGTGAGCTCTTGGTCCCTTTAGGATCACATTCTACGTGAAATTTTAGGGGAGGGAGGTGCTAGTTGGCGATTTTTGGTATTTAATAAAATATCTTGCATTTCTTAAAGTTTAAATGTATAAGGTTAAAGTGTAGATGCATAATTATTAATGTATGGGTTGTAGTTAGTTTATTTTAGGTACAATATGACTAACAATGTTAATGTGGGTAAAGTTTTATAAAGCTTTAGGTTTTGGGTATAACTGTGGGTATTTGTTGAAGCGTAGAAAAGTTTTGGTGGTTCCGGGAATGCCTAAACGTATTTTATCGCGAAACGTAAACACTTTACGCAACCAATAAAAATAAAATGAAAAAAGTTAATAATTATCCTCAAAATAATTACTTAACACTTTCTTGATGTAAACATTTAATTGTTTGATGCCCGTTTACAATGAATGATAATTTTTAGCTTACACGATTTAACTTAATACTTGAAATTAAAAGCAAACGCGTACAACACTAAAAATAAATAGTTAATTAAATGACGTCGTATAATGACCTAAAACACGGGGTGTTATAGTATTAATTTATAACTAAACAACTATATGTATGCCCCAAACATAGATGTTCTAATCGCTGCCCATTAAAATTTCTAATTCTGATAAAAGCAAGACTAATCAAATTCATAATCATGGAAGAAGAAATCAATTCAGAGAGTTTGATATAAAGGTTGATATTCCAGAATTTGAAGGAAGAGTGTAACCTGATAAATTTCTTGATTGGCTTCACACTATCGAGAGAGTGTTTGATTTCAAAGAAGTTTCTGATGAAAGAAAAGTAAAGTTAGTTGTGCTGAAGTTGAGAAAATACGCTAGTCTATGGTGGGAGAACACGAAGAGACAACGAGTTCGAGATGGTAAGCGTCCTATTCGTTCATGGGAAAAGATGAAGAGAGAGCTTAAGAGAAGATTTTTGCCCGATAATTAAAGGCATGATTGTTTTCTTAAGCTTTATAATCTCAACAAAAGGAGTTGTCTGCAAAAGACTACACTGTAAAGTTTAATCATCTAATAATTAAATTTGATGTAGTGGAACCTGAAGAGCAAACAATATCTTGTTATCTTGGAGGTCTAAGGGCTGACATTGGCAATATTCTTAAATTACAACCTTAGTTGAGTTATAATGATGTGTGTAAACTTGCTGTTAAGATAGAAAAACAACAAAAAGAAGATCGTGATGCTCGCAAGGACTGATCTTTTAATTGAAGAAGTTTCACGACTTTAAAACCTCCTGCTGAAAGTTCTTCATTTTCTATGGCTCCAAAGAAGGAAATTTCTACTGCCCCAAAGCAACCAAGTTCATCTAATGCAGGCTATAGAAAGTGTTTTAAGTGCCCAGGCTACGATCACATTACATCGGATTCTACAAATCGAATAATTATCTCCTTGTTGAAGGGGAATGTGAAGAAGATTATAAACCTGACTTTGAAAATGAAGAAGTAGTATATGCGGACCAAGGAGCTCTTCTTGTTTGTAGAAATCTTAGCATGCAACGAAAAAGTGAAGATGATTGGCTCTTCACAACATTTTCCACACAAGGTGCACCTCACATGGAAAAGTTTATGATATTATTATTGATGGAGGAAGCTTTAAGAATGTGGAATTTTCAAATATAGTGGAAAAACTACAAATGAAAACAGAGGACCATCCACATCCTTATCATCTAACATGGCTTAACAAAAAGAAGGAGTTTAAGGTGAGCAAGCGATGTATTGTGCAATTCTCTATTGGTGAAAAGTATAAAGATGAAATTGTTTGTGATGTTATGCCTACGGATGCATGCCATTTGCTTCTTGGTAGGCCATGGCAATACGATAGAAAAACAATTCATGATGGTTATAAAAACACATATACTTTTTATAAGGATGGCTTGAGAATTATTTTGGCTCCATCTAAAATGGTTAGCAGCCCTATACCACCAAAAGGAGAAGGAAATACCTTTTTACCCAAATCTACCATGTTTAGGGAGGTTAGAGATGTGAAGAAATGTTATGCCCTTGTGATATTTGAAGAAAATAAAGTAACTCCTAAACATCCTTCTATAGTACAAACTTTACTCAACAAATTTGCTGATGTTATTCTAGAAGAAATGTCACCAGGTCTTCCCCCTATGAGAGACATTCAACATGGGATTGATTTCATACCCAAGGCATCTATTCCAAACAAGGTAGCTTTTAGAATGATCCCCAAAGAGCATGAAGAGTTGCAACATCAAGTGGAGGAATTGATGGCTAAGGGTTATTTAAGAGAAAGTAAAAGTCTATATGTTGTACCGACTCTTCTTGTACCAAAAAATATGGTAATTGGCGTATGTATGTTGATAGTAGGGCTGTGAATAAAATAACTATTAGCTACCGCCATTCAATTCCTCGTTTGGATGATCTTTTGGATCAATTATATGGTGTCGTAGTATTTTCTCGAATTGATCTTCTCAGCGGTTACCATCAAATCCAAATGAGACCGGAAGAAGAATGGAAGACGACTTTTCAAACAAGGGATGGACTCTTTGAATGGCTTGTCATACCATTTGGCCTTTCAAATCCACCAAGCACTTTTATGCGACTCATGAATGACGTTTTTAAGTCATTTATTGGAAAGTTTGTTGTCGACTACTTTGATGACATTCTTGTGTATAGCAAGGATAAAGACCAACATGTGAGTCACCTTTGAGAAGTATTTAGTACTTTAAGGGAACAAAAGCTTTATGCAAATTCAAAGAAATGTGAGTTTTTCTCAGACAACCTAGTGTTTTTGGGTTATGTCATGTGTAGCAATGGAATAAAAATGGACGAAAGCAAGGTGGAGGCAATTCGTAGTTGGCCACAACCATAATCAGTCTATGATATCTGGAGTTTTCATAAATTAGCATCATTCTATCATCGATTCATAAAAGGCTTTATCACTATCATTGTTCCTTTTAGCAAATGTCTAAAAGGAGGAACTTTCAAAAGGGGTAAAGAAGCATAAAAAAAGCTTTGAACTCTTCGTAGAAAAGGTAACCCAAGCTCTTTTTCTTTCACTTCTGAATTTTGACAAACTTTTTGAAGTTGAATGTGATGCTTCTAATGTTGGCATTGATGCTGTTCTTAGCCAATAAAGCAGGCCCATGCATCTTTTAGTGAGAAGTTAAATGATTCTTGACAAAAGTATTCTACTTATTATAAGGAGTTTTATGCAATTGTTCACTAGATCATTAGAGTCGATATCTTCTTTCAAAACCCTGTATCCTTTATTTAGATCAAGAAGCTTTGAAGTTTGTAAATGGACAACATAAATAGGACCGTCGTCGTGCTTTATGGGTGGAATTTTTACAAGCTTATACTTTTTTTATAAGGCATAAAGTAGGTTCCCAAAATCGAGTTGCTGATGCTTTAAATAGAAGACACACTTTGTTGTCCATGATGCAACTGAAGGTTGTTGGATTTGAGACAATTAAAGAATTGTATAAGGATGATCAATTCTTTGGAAGATTTGGGCAGAATGCTCTAAAGGGCCATACAAACAATTTTTTTACAAGACGGATTTATATTCAAGAAGAATTATTTATGTATTCCTTATTGCTCTTTGCGAGAGGCTATTCTCATCGAAGCTTATTGTAGTAATCTTGGTGGACACTTTGGTAGAAACAAGACACTTGTGATAATTTAAGAGAATTTCTATTAGCCCAAGATGGAAAGAGATGTGATAAGATATGCTGAAAGATGTGGCACATGTCACAAGGCAAAGAGTCGGGCTTAAAATACAGCTTTATACACCTAACTCCCCGTTGCTCGAGATGTTAGCATAGATTTTGTTATTGGGTTACCAGGAACATAAAGACACAAAGATTCAGTCATGATGGTGTTGAAGTTTCTCAAAAATAGATCACTCTTATCGCATGTAGGCAAGACCATAGATTGCAAATCATGTTTCTGATTGTTACTTCCGTGAAGCCTAGTGCCGTCTTCTAATGGTTATTCCTCTAACCATTACTTCTGATAGAGATCCTAAGGTTATGAGTCATTTTTGGTGAACACTTTGGAATAAACTTTATACATGATTAGGTTTTATTTTATACACTTTTTCGGGGCCATTTAACCCCCTAAATAATGCAAATATGCCCAGATTATGTGCTTCATCATTTGTTTTCAAGTTTTTAGCACTTGGATGGCATTTGGAGGAAATACACTTGACTTGAGCTCATTTGGAGAAGAATCAGACAAGATTACAACTCTACACCAAAAATCATGAAGAATTGTGCAAACAGCCGTGAAGACGGCGGTGCCAGGATCTTCATCGTGACGGTGTCAAAGATCCAGCGAAGGCGTCAGGACATGGCCGACTTAAAAGTATCTAGAATCATCCACGTGGCAACGGCGTCACGACTTCAAAGCGACGCCGTCGCACCGTTTTTACTATGTATAACTTTTAGGAGATGAACCCTAGTTGTTCTAGCAGCTTTTTAGGTCGTTTTTAGGGCCTCAAAACCCTATTATAACTACCTTTAATCCATGTTTTAATCAAGTAATTTTTTTTATCATTAATCATTCAATATGTCTATGTGTTGTTTGATTGATTCATGTTCTTGCTTTCCTTATAACATGCTAGGCTAAACCCTCTTTTGTATTTACTTATGATTGCATGAAACTTAGGGTGTAGATCCTTTGGATGTTGCTTCTTGTTGATGGATGTGCGCGTTAGGCTCTATAAAACTAGCCATAAGATATTAAATTGGCATAGACGTCTAGGGAAACGCGAGTGTGTAGAAATGATACCATCGGTAACAGTCTTCATACTACCTTACCCCTAATATGGCTGATCCCTCTTAAGATATTTCACAATGCATTTTAATTTATCTTAGGGCTTGTAATAGTCTTTATACTACCTTACTTGTGCGTTGCCTTAATAGAATATTAAATAGACAACAGGTTCGTGTAATCTGTTCTGACAAGAGCAAAGGGTCTAGGAGAAGCATCTGAGGAGTCTTGTTTAGTGCCTTAATTAAGTTAAATACATCTTTTTATCATTAAATTTATGACAAGTTGGGTAGATTATATTATATTGAGTTTAATTAGCTTAAAAACAAACACCACTAATATCATGATATTTATGCTTTCTAAAAAACACAAAATATAAAAAGAATCTTCTCTCTACCCATTAGAATTCTGTTCAGACTGTGTTCGAGCCTTCCCTAACCTATTCCCGAGAGGAATGATAAAACCCCATCTTGCCTTACTCACTACAACGGTTAGGTACTCTTGCCTAGGGGTTTGTCAAGCTTCATATGAAGTCTTCATAAACGCTGCATCAAGTTTTTTGGGCCGATGCGTGGGGATTACTTAGTTTTGATACATGTTTTAACTTAGTTTCTCTCGCTTGATTCATATCAAGGTGAGAATTTTAATTCTAGGACATTAGTTTATCGAAAATCTATCTTTTCTTTGTTACTTTTGTTTGTAACTTTCTTTCGTTCACCATCATTATGTATGAAAAAGACACCTACCATACCCTTACAAACCCCCACTAAGGAACCATAACCTTTCCATTCAAAAACTATACCTATAGTGTTTCAAACAACATCAGATGAATCTATCTACGTTGGTGGACTCGTTGTTGGATATAACTATTTCAACTTCTCCAATTTCGTTGCTTGGACATTAACTTTTACAAGTAACGCCTTTAAAATCAGCCATGACATACCTATTGCAGCTTCTGGACCCATTGCTGGAACTGGGGTGTTCAGCCAAGTCAAAGCCCTTGTTCAGAAACGAGCTTAGCAGCAAACTTCTCTTTTGATTCTCAGCACATTCAACAATGTTAATTACTGACTCCATTTATTGATCATGGGTAAGTGCGATCGCACCTCTTTTATCCACTATATCTTTGGGGATTGCATGCATGAATCCTTGTAAGGAACATATGTTGTTTCCACCCATTACCATCCCACCACCCATTAACATTTGCATTGTCACATTATTAGTTACTTGGTGACATTTAATGAAGGATGTTTTCCAGTTACAGAGCATGCTCCAGCTTTGCAATGTCAGGATTTTGTTATCATCATTCCACTTTGATGGTTTAGAGCTTTCTAATAAAAGATATATTAATATATATTATGACGATATAATAAGGATTTTCATCATATTTTTTCATACTCTACAGATTACCATATTCAACAAGTATAAAACTCAGCATATTAACGCGTAACATCAATCCATGTAATCATACTTGCAAGTCTACTTGTGTTGTGGCGCATGTATAATTATGTTGGCCACTATAATTATAGATGCTCCCTTCCACAGATGTACTCCCTCCTATGACCACACTTCTTAATGTTAACAAAACATATAACACATAATTCACATCAAACAAATCACCACTTATGCAAATAATCCAACATTCACTTAAGTCTTAATATTAAAATACTTAAACAAAATCTAATAACCAAAAGTAGACATTCCTAAACATGGCTCCAACCAAAGTCAAACAACTAAAATCTTAAAACTTAGAACGAGACAGATAGTCAGGTATTGGGTCGAACACCACTCTCACAAGTGTCTTCCAACTCATTACACTGGGTCCACTCCTTGCTGTGGACTCGAGATCTTAATCACTATCGGATACTACATAACTTAAAAACTCATAGTTTGTCCCCTTTTCAAGAGCTTCCTTTGATCCCTTCTTTTCAGGCTCTTCTTCTTCTTCCTTCGATGGCGTGTATCCAGGAAACTTTCCAGGAAATTTAGAGACGGTGCCATCCTTTGCAATCATTTTCGTTTCCAACTTCATGATATTTTCTCCATCAACTACCTTCGTAGTCAGATTTTCTTCGACTCGGCACGGGTATAGGTCAATAGGTATTCGGATTTTGTGGCTAATCCCCTTCAACCAAATTCTAGTCTTTGGTCAATGAAGCCCTTACGTCCAGTTGCATGGGCAATTCCCCAATGAAAATTCTTACGGTCAGGGGGAGACATGGCTAAATTATTAAGAACGTAGTATATACCATATCAGATAATGGTAGACAAAATAACTAAATGAAAATTAGACAAAATGAGATAATAAAAGCTATGCAATTAGGGGGGAAGCATAATAGTTATAATACTAAACACTTAAGCCCTAAAATGAATCTATATGAAGGACTCCTAGGTTATAGTCTAGGCTCAACCACCTACTTCTCTATAACCAAAGGCTCTGATACCAATCTGTCACACCCCGCCAAGACGGAAACGCGAGGCGTACGAGAATAGATATCAACATAACACTATGGCTCCAAAGAAGGAAATTTCTATTGCCCCAAAGCAACCAAGTTTATCTAATGCAGGCTCTAGAAAGTGTTTTAAGTGCCAAGGCTACGGTCACATTACATCAGATTTTCCAAATCGAAGAATTATCTCCTTGTTGAAGAGGATTGGGAAGAAGATTATAAACCTGACTCTGAAAATGAAGAAGTAGTATATGCGGACCAAGGAGCTCTTCTTGTTTTTAGAAATCTTAGCGTGCAATGAAAAAGTGAAGATGATTGGCTGTTTCACAACATTTTCCACACAAGGTGCACCTCACATGGAAAAGTTTGTGATATTATTATTGATAGAGGAAGCTTTGAGAATGTGGTATTCTCAAATATGGTGGAAAAACTACAAATGAAAACATAGGACCATCCACATCCTTATCATCTAACATGGCTTGACAAAACGAAGGAGTTTAAGGTGAGCAAGCGATGTCTTGTGCAATTTTCTATTGGTGAAAAGTATAAAGATGAAGTTGTTTATGATGTTATGCCTACGAATGCATGCCATTTGCTTCTTGGTAGGCCATGGAAATACGATAGAAAAATGATTCATGATGGTTATAAAAATACATATACTTTTTATAAGGATGGCTTGTTAATTATTTTGGCTCCATCTAAAATGGTTAGCAGCCCTATACCACCAAAAGGAGAAGGAAATACCTTTTTACCCAAATCTACCATGTTTAGGGTGGTTAGAGATGTGAAGAAATGTTATTCCCTTGTGATATTTAAAGAAAATGAAGTAACTCCTGAACATCCTTCTATAGTACAACCTTTACTTAACAAATTTGCTGATGTTATTCTAGAAGAAATGCCACCATGTCTTCCCCCTATAAGAGACATTCAACATGGGATTGATTTCATACCCAAGGCATCTATTCCAAACAAGGCAGATTTTAGAATGAGCCCCAAAGAGCATGAAGAGATGCAACATTAAATAAAGGAATTTATGGCTAAGGGTTATTTGAGAGAAAGTAAATGACCATGTGTTGTATCGGCTCTTCTTGTACCAAAAAATATGGTACTTGGCGTATGTATGTTGATATTAGTACTGTGAACAAAATAACTATTAGCTACCGCTATTCAATTCCTCGTTTGGATGATCTTTTGGATCAATTATATGGTGTCGTAGTATTTTCACGAATTGATCTTCGCAGCGGTTACCATCAAATCTAAATGAGACCAGGAAAAGAATGGAAGACGGCATTTAAAACAAGGGATGGACTCTTTGAATGGCTTGTCATGCCATTTGGCCTTTCAAATCCACCAAGTACTTTTATGCGACTCATGAATGACGTTTTTAAGTCGTTTATTGGAAAGTTTGTTGTCGTCTACTTTGATGACAATCTTGTTTATAGCAAGGATAAAGACCAACATGTGAGTCACCTTTGAGAAGTAATTAGTACTTTAAGGGAACAAAAGCTTTATGCAAATTGAAAGAAATGTGAGATTTTCTCGGACAGCCTAGTGTTTTTGGGTTATGTCATGTGTAGCAATGGAATAAAAATGGATGAAAGCAAGTTGGAGGCAATTCGTAGTTGGACACAACCACAATCAGTCCATGATATTTGGAGTTTTCATAAATTAGCATCATTCTATCATCGATTCATAAAAGGCTTTAGCACTATCATTGCTCCTTTTAGCGAATATCTAAAAGGAGGCACTTTCAAAAGGGGTAAAGAAGCACAAAAAAGCTTTGAACTCTTCGAAGAAAAGGTAACCCAAGCTCTTATTCTTTCACTTTCGAGTTTTGACAAACTTTTTGAAGTTAAATGTGATGCTTCTAATGTGGGCATTGGTGCTGTTCTTTGCTAAGAAAGCAGGCTCATGCATCTTTTAGTGACAAGTTAAGTGATTCTCGATAAAAGTATTCTACTTATTAAAAGGAGTTTTATGCAATTGTTCACTAGATCATTAGAGTCGATATCTTCTTTCAAAACCCTTTATCCTTTATTTAGATCATGAAGCTTTAAAGTTTATAAATGGACAACATAAATTGGACCGTCGTCGTGCTTTATGGGTGGAATTTTTACAAGCTTATACTTTTTTTATAAGGCATACAGCATGTTCCTAAAATCGAGTTGCTGATGCTTTAAATAGAAGACACACTTTGTTGTCCATGATGCAACTGAAGGTTGTTGGATTTGAGACAATTAAAGAATTGTATAAATATGATCCATTCTTTGGAAGATTTAGGCAGAATGCTCTAAAGGGCCATATAAACAATTTTTTTTGCAAGACGGATTTCTATTCAAGAAGAATTATTTATGTATTCCTTATTACTCTTTGCGAGAGGCTATTCTCATCGAAGCTTATTGTAGTAATCTTGGTGGACACTTTGTTAGAAACAAGACACTTGCGATAATTCAAGAGAATTTCTATTAGCCCAATATGGAAAGAGATGTGATAAGATATGTTGAAAGATGTGGCACATGTCACATGGCAAAGAGTCAGGCTCAAAATACAGGTTTATACACCCCACTCCCTGTTGCTCGAGCTCATTAGGAAGATGTTAGCATAGATTTTGTTATTGGGTTACTAGGAACACAAAGACACAAAGATTCACTCATGATGGTGGTGGATTGTTTCTCAAAAATGGCTCACTTTATCGCATGTAGCAAGACCATAGATGCAACTCATGTTTCTGATTTGTACTTCCGTGAGATAGTGCGTCTACACGGTATTCCTCTAACCATTACTTTTGATAGAGATCCCAAGGTTATGAGTCATTTTTGGCTAACACTTTGGAGGAAACTTTGTACATGATCAGGTTTCATTTTATACACTTTTTCGGGGCCATTTAACCCCCTAAATAATGCAAATATGCCTAGATTACGTGCTTAATCGTTTATTTTCAGGTTTTAGCACTTGGATGGCATTTGGAGGAAATACACGTGACTTGGGCTCATTTGGAGAAGATACAGACAAGATTACAACTCTACACCAAAAATCATGAAGAATTATGCAAACAGCCATGAAGACGGCGACGCCATCTTAAAGCGATGGCGTCAGGATCTTCATCATGACGACGTCAAAGATCCAGTGATGGCGTCAAGACGTGGCCGACTTAAAAAGGATCTACAATCATCCACGTGGCAACGGCGTCACGACTTTAAAGCGACTTCGTCGCATCGTTTTTACTATATATACAAAACCGATTTTAGGGTTTTAAGTGTGTAACTTTGTATAACTTTTAGGAGATGAATCCTAGTCGTTCTAGCAGCTTTTTAGGTCATTTTTGGGGCCTCAAAACCCTATTGTAACTACCTTTAATCCATGTTTTAATCAAGTAAGATTTTTTATCATTAATCATTCAATATGTATATGTGTTGTTTGATTGATTTATGTTCTTGCTTTCTTTATAACATGCTAGGCTAAACCCTCTTTTGTATTTACTTATGATTGCATGAAACTTAGGTTGTAGATCCTTTTAATGTTGCTTCTTGTTGATGGATGTGCGCGTTAGGCTCTAGAAAACTAGCCATAAGATATTAAATTGGCATAGACGTCTAGGGAAACGCGAGTGTGTAGAAAGGATACCATCGGTAACAGTCTTCATACTACCTTACCCCTAATATGGTTGATCCCTCTTAAGATATTTCACATGCATTTAATATACTCTTAGGGGCCTTGTAATAGTCTTCATACTACCTTACTTGTGCGTTGCCTTAACGGAATATTAAATAGACGGCGGGTTCGTGTAATTCGTTCATGACTTAGGAAATACTTACACAGATCATCACAAGTGTGACAAAGCAACAGATCTAGGAGAAGCAATCTGAGGAGTAGTGCATGATTAGGTAAATACATCTTTTTATCATAAAGTTATCACCAGTAGTTTAGATTATATTTAGTTTAATTAGCTAAAACAAACCAACCTCTCAAAACCATGATATTTACTTGCTTTCTTAAAAATATAAAAACACAAAAAGAATCTTCTCTCAACCCCTTAGAATTCTGTTAGACCGTGTTCGAGCCTTCCCAACCTATTCCCCTAGAGAACGATAACAACCCCCGAGTCTTGCCTTACTACACTACAACGGTTAGGTACTCTGCCTAGGGGATTGTAAAGCTTCCTGTGAAGTCTTCACAACCTCCACATCAAGTTTTTGGCGCCGCTGCGTGGGGAATAGTTAGGTTTCGATCATTGTTTAACTTAGTTCTACTCGCTTGATTCCTATCAAGTGAGAATTTTAATTCCAGTACATTAGCTTTCTTGTAGTCTATCTTTTCTTTGTGTTATTTGTTTCGTAATCCATTCTCGTCAACCACCATGGGAGACGCGAATCCTATCCGTACTCTTGGAGATTACTCCAAACCTAGCCACGAAGGCTACAAGAACACCATTGAACTCCTCCTTTTGTTTGTAACTCTTTTGTTCACCATCATGATGTATGAAAGACCACCTACCATACCCTTTCAAAAACCACTAAGAACCACAACCTTCCCATTCTAAAAAAATACCTTAGTGTTTCAACAACATCAAGATGAATCTATCTACGATGCGTGGACTCTTTGCTTGGACATAACTCGTTTTCCAACTTCTCCATTTTGTTGCTTGGACATAACTCTTCTACAAGTAACGCCTTAAAATCAGCCCATGACATACCTATTGCATCTTCATGACCCCTTGCTTAAACTTGGGTATTCTACCTAGTCAAAGCCTTGTTCATAAATGAGATAGCAGCAAACTTCACTCTTTGATTCTCAGCACATCCACTATTGTCAATTACTGACTTTATTTTCTCGATTCATTAGGTAAGTGCGATTGTACCTCGTTTTCCATCATACTCTTTGGGATTGCATGCCATGAATCCTTTGTAAGAACATTTGTTGTTTCCACCATTACCATTCCCACAACCACCATTAGCATTCGGCGGCCGTGGGGCCGAGGGGGGGGGGGGGGGGCGGAGGGAGGGGGGGGGGGGGGGGGGGGGGGGGGGCGGGGGAGCTGACGGTGGGTGTGGGCCGGGTCTGAGGGGGGAGAGACCGGTAGGGGGGGGGGTGCGACATGATTGGGGGATGTGCAGGATGGTTTTTTTTTTATTTTTCATTTGTTCTGTTTATTTTTTTTTTTTTTTTTTTTTTTTTTTTTTTTTTTTTTGTTTTTGTTTTTTATTTGTTTCTTTTTTTTTTTTTTGTCTTTTTTTTTTTTTTTTTTTTTTTTTGTTTTTTAATTTTTTTTTTTTTTTTTTTTATTTTTTTTTTGTTTCTCTTCTTTTGTTTTTTCTCGCCTTTTTTTTTTTATCTTTCATTTTTTTTTTTTTTTTTTTTTTTTTTTTTTTTTTTTTTTTTTTTTTTTCTTCTCTTCCTTTTATTTTTTTTTTTTTTTCTGTCCTTTTTCGTTTTTTTTTTTCTTTTGTTTTATTTTTCCCTTGTCCTTTGCTTTTTATTTTTTTTTATTTTTTTTTTTGTTTTTTTTTAGTCTTTATTTTGTTTTGTTGTTTTTTTTTTTTCTTTTTTTGTTTTTTTTTTTTTGTTTTTTTTTTTTTTTAATTTTATTTTGTTTTTATTTTTTTCCTTTAATTTATTATCTACCCTATACAGATTTTTTCGCCTTTTTTTTCTTTTTCGCCCCCTTTTTTTTTTTTTTTAAGTAAGGAAACTTATTTTATGTTGTTGGAAAAAATTTGAGAAAATGACATGTATAAATATATAGTCGGAGGTTTAATGTTCACCAACCAATTCTATCGTTGGACCGTTGGAGCCCCACTTGCCACTTTCGTCCTTTTCTTAACCCATGCCACAAATAAGACGCTCGAATTCAGAACAAAAGTTCCAAAGACCGTGACAATCCGTAAAAAATCTAAATCTTATTTCAAACCCTTAAGGAAAAATCAATCACCGAAAAATTTTCGAATTGATATTTAATCTCATAAAATAATCATTTTGAGAATTGAAAAGGCTTGCAAATTGGTAATACTATTCCTAAACCACTTTATGATACTATAGAGGGACAGAAATCATGTTCCCTCAATTATTCGATTCAGAATTATCACGCAAACACTTTATAATACTGTGTGGAGACAGTAGCCATAATCACTCAATTGTTCCATTCAAAATGTGTACTCAAGCACTATATAACACTGTGACAAGACAACAGTCACGAAACAATTTTTTTTTACGAAATACGGTGATACTACAAGAAGTAAATGCATTCATTAGAACTTACTAGATTACTAACATAATAACCGTTGGTTTGCAAAGGTGAAAATACAAGTGCATAGTTTAAGGCAACAATGCTTTATTTAAGGCAGTACAACAACATGGTTACAGCAATCCTTGGATCATTAATCCGATGACTCATATTCTGAGTCGTATCTCACTACCCCAAATTCTAAAAAGAATGCATTATTTTCGGCTTGTTCTTGCCTAATTTTCTCCTCTTGTGCCTTTTTGTTCATGGCCTCTTCTTCCAACATTTCTTTTAGAGCTTCTTCATCCATACGGAGTTGATGTAACTCTTTCTCGGTAAGGGGGCAATTAGCCTGTGATGACGAACAACCTATACCTCCGTGTGTACGGCCGGAGTATTTTTCCTGAAACCAAGCCAACTTAGCACCCATTTGTCTCTCTAGTTGTGCCGCCTTTCCATACATAGAAAGATGCAGCTTGCGATCCTTATCAGAACTTTCTTTTAAGAGAGTGCAAATCAAGGCACGGCTCTCTTGAGAAATGTCATTGCATTTCTCATAGGTTTTTCTAAGATCGTCTCTAACAACGCATTAATCTTCAAACTGAAAAGATAAATTCAAAAGCGCATCCTGACGACCCTTGTCTTTGTTGATTAATCTTTGCACCAAGGCTTTGAATTCAGAATCCGTATGCGGGAGCGAACAGGCCATTAGGAGTATTTTGGTAGTAGGATTTAAGTTTGAGAGAAATGAAGTGGTATTTATAAAACTAAAGGGGAAAAGGGGAAATAATTCCAGATTTTGTTATTTACTTCAACGGATATATTCCCAACATTATGTCGTATCGGCTCGTCCAAATGACGAGACATTCATTTAGGGATACGTGAGGACAAATCCAAGAGCAAATACCCTCACTTGTTTGCAAATCCGTAATCTTCTACAACGTCTTGATTTCGGGATGAAATCGCATAACATGGGTCGGATGTAGCACCTCGAGAAAAATTTAAAACTCCTTACCATTTTACGCAAGAGTATGTGCCACAAACCATTGCAAAAACTTCCGTTACTTCCCAATAAAAAGTTATCCTTCAAGCGATATGCAATATTTTACGCTATTGAGAATTTTAATAGCGCGTATAACTCATCATTTTTGTTTACGAATCAAAAGGAGTATTTTAGAAAACGCGAAGCGATAAAAATAATATTTTTCGCGCCCTGCGAAACAAGGTCGCACAACTATAGTATTTTGTGAACCCGTCCACACTTCAATGAATAAATCCCTAAATGGGCCAATATTTAAATCCTCCTAAATAAACATTATACCTTGACACTTTATTACCTCAAAAACTATAATACATGAATGCATATCTACGACAATCGGTGGAGAAATTCAAAATAGGCAAACAAACACTATCATTACATATCTTACACCTAATGCCCTACACCTCATGTTCTTTCAAAACTCTTCACATGCTACGTCTTGTTTCAAATCTCAAATCAACAATAGTATATATTCTTTAACAGTATTAGGGAAGACCAATTATAACAAATAGTATCATATTCATCAATAGTATGTGTAAATAATGCCATTCACATGCCTATGAAAAGTCTCAGGAAACTAGTAATAATGTGAGTATAAATAAGGGCATGCATGCACACTTTTAACTTTGAAAACAAGAATTAAACAATAAGGTTCGAGTGAGAATTTTTGTTGGTGTTAAGAAGCTAGGAAACGTCGGGTTGAAAAGAGGTAGTAGCCAAGGAGCGGTTTGAGTTTCTCATCGTCGTCACCTCTCCACATCGCTTGGTAACTTGGACCTCTGTAAGTCGCATTCGTATCTTATCGTCTATAGCATACTATGTTCATATTACCATGTAGTTTAAGTGACGATACAAAGGAAACACGTCTAGCCATTGACAAGCTTAACGATGAGTTTCGGTTGGCATGACAAGTACCAACCCATGCATTGACCCTTGTGTACAGCGCATTGCCAAGCTTTTCATTGATATTCATACATGAAATATTTGAGGCGGAGGGTTGTAAAACAGGTCATGCACGGAAACATGAATAACGAACAACCCAAAAACTTTATAAAAACTTTAACTCGACATGTATATGTGATTTAAAAGAAAAATGTTGGCTCGTTAGGGACGAGTACACCCTAGCTTATATAAGATTTACATGAGGTTACTTATGTCGTGACCTCGACAAAACCCTACATGAGCAGACCAGGAAGAAGTGGAAAGGCCACAGTAGGCCACTACCATTATGGCAGTCGTAGCCTGCTGTTAAGTTGTCACAGACCCTAGGGATGCGAACAAAGTACGCTCGTTGGTTGTACTAACACCTCAAATAACTTGACGATGGGTTGCATCTTGGGACACACCACGACGCACACAAACAAACCATAAAAGGATTACTGCCTTGTTGCAGCAGTTATGCCCGCAAAGGACGTGACAACGTCAATGTACCTCGGTGTTTATCTGACTCATGGCTAGCCATATAAAATGGGATCATGCAGGGTAAGTAGGAAAACATAGTTATTCATGTTTGAATGTCACATTAGGTGGAAGAATAAACTACAACAGTGGCTATAAACCCCACTGTTGGGTCGGCTAAAACCAAACAAGAACGAGGCAACATATGGACTGTTTGGCATATGTTCATATGGGGCCACATACATGTGATACATTTTATAAAAACTTGGATATAAAGAAGTGTTGAAACATGCATGATTTGAGCTCTCGGGTCGTCTTAGCCGAGACTCAATGGGGCTAGTAAATTCGTTAATAAAACAAGACTAAATCGAATAAGTAGAAAATTATAAACAACATTTTTATGATAAACTAGAAATAGTGACAACGAAACCGAACTTTTAAACGAGTAAATGAACCTAACGCGGTCTATATAATTTATTTGACACTAAAAAAATATTTTAAAAACTTATTCGGGTTTTAAACGTAAAAGTTATAAGATTTAAAGCGTAACATTTGAAATATAAAAGTTAAATATTGGATATAATACTATTTTGGAAAAATTTAGGGATTAAAAGAGATAACCCGAAAACTTAAGGGTTAATTGTGTAAATTACTTAATTGAGAAAATAGAGGGATCAAAATATGCTATTTTGAAACTTAAGGGTATTAGATGTAAATAAATAATTTTTATAAATTATTTAAACGAGTCGAACGAACCGTGATATATAAAACTAAATTAATTGACGACTACGGTATAAATAAATAGACGTGATAAGAAAATATATAAACTTAGTAACTTACAAATAATGATTATATTTTCCTAAGATATAAATCGCATGAACTCATAAATATAGGTACGACGCAGGATTTTATCAATTTATGTATAAGTGCAAAGTCGTGTATCATCCCTAGAGCCAACGGTCTAACAAACATTTTGAAAACATAAAACACTGCCACATAAGTGACGATATCACACCGTTAGGTGAATCTTGTGAATAATTCAATTTATACATTAAGCCTTTAGAATGTAAACTCAGAATTGTCATAATTACTTAGGTGATTGACCGAGTCACTATTTGACGTGCATTGATCCATTATCAATTCCAGACGATTAATTGA
>BQNB010135872.1:0-18092 GCA_026074375.1 Tanacetum coccineum
TCATCTAACAAATGTATGTAAACATTTGGGGGTATTGACTTAATATTTCTTCCCCATTCTTCCGCGAAATAAATACTACCATGAATCTCAATCGTCCCAAAACAGTATTTACAAGGATAAGGACTTAGCAACCGTGTACTCAATAATTAACTTGGGTTAAAATACAATAATGTACTAAAAGCGAGTACATATAAGGTAGGCTAAGGCTTTTTGGATGTAACGATTGGTTTAAGGGTGATAATGCTCTTCATTAATAATCTGGAATCCACCAGAAAATTACGAGAACCGTGAAAAAGGATAGGCTCAGAGGGTTGTACTAGGGTATCCTGCACTAAAGGTGAGTGCATGGTAAGGGTGTGAGATAGTTATATGATCGGTGTGACCATCAATTATAGGTTTAAAACATGGGTTAATCCTAATACCTCTTATCAAGCAAATCCTAATACTTACTATGCAGTCTCAGGATGCATCACAAAAACAAGTTCTAGAATTTAATATGCTACTGGTACACTCTCATAATCCTAAAATAACCGATACTAATGTTCTAGAAAAGGTGACGAAACCACGCATACACATCCATAACGACGGAATAGACATACATGATTGCTCACTCCTTAACTCGAACAAGCTAAAGGTATAATATCTAAAAGGCGAACCTCACATTGTGAGGGTGGAATTTTGAGGTTTTTTGTGCTAGTCATATAAATTCCTATCCATGGGACGCTAGTAATACTCGGTTTTTATTGGTGTGTGTTATAAAAAAATTAAATTTTGGTAAAAATCACCCTTTTATGCTATGTTTTGATATATTACCTATCTTTTTAAGGACAAAGCAAATGACAAATGGATAGATATATTTCATAAGGCTTATTTTTCCTCTACACTCCATAGTTGAAACATTGTCCCCAATATTCTATAGAGATGTACCGTTAAAACAGATAAAGGGAAAAAAACAAGGAAAAGAAACTAGTACTCCCCTGGTTTACTCAACATGCGATAACTGGTTAAATCGTCCTCCGAGAATCATGCAATGAAACTTCCTAAGAACTTCCAAGCCTCTTCTCATCAAATATAACCTGTAATCAAAGACAAAGACAACTATACCAAGCATAAAATGTGCGATTTACCAATATATAATATGAATTTAGAGTTCGAATCGATAGATAGGATGAAAGAATTGTTAATTTCATTAGGTTTTGCAGGTTTATAATGGAAGAATAAATATATTAAATGTCGTGCAAGTTTTATTTTCAATAATAATTAAAAACTTTAAGTTTTCAGAACCTGGGCGTTTGACGCCGTCAGGGTTGTAGTGACCCCGTCACAGGTGTTGTGGTGACGGCGTCACGTGTTAATCGTGACACCGTCTCCATAGTCTGTGAAAACAAAATTTTTGTTTTTGATGAAAAATTTCCTGCACTGGATTTCATAAGTTAACTCCTGTATAAATGGCTGTACAAAACTTGGGATTTAACAATTGAATCATATGACTCGAAACTGACGTGAATTAATCTAAACAATGCATTTATCATGTTTGAATTTGTCTCAAAAGCCAGATAAATTCCCCTACACTTATTGTTTGCAAAATACCTTTGATTGAAATTAAGACGAAGTTACAAACAAACAAAGCATGATTACAAACTAATTCAAACATAATAAACAAACTATAAAGAATTAAAACACACAAGACACTCCTAATATGCGATAAAAGTAAACATTCAGTTGCCTCCCAAAAAGCGCTTGTTTTTGTTCGAGTCACGAGCCTAACTCTACCCTTATTTAACAGATAAAGGGGAAGGTTTTGCTACACTTGAGTTCAAGTGCGGGTGATAGTAATGGTACATACCATCGTGATGAGAAGGAGCCATATGTTGAGAAATTTTTTGTTGAAGAATAGACTCTAAACGGTGTGCTTCTAGAATTCTACATCTCTCTACTTTATTAGGCCTATCAAATAAACTAATTTCTTCTCCTAGAGGAGAAACTTACTTAGATTCAAATCCCCAATCATCATCAAACATCTCCCAATTTAAAATATCAACACCTAGGGATACACTTTTTGCTAATAAACCTGGTTTAAATCCATAATGTCTATTAAGGTCATCTATACCTGGGTTATAATAACTAGACACACCCTTAGGATGGGAATTTTCCACGTGAGGTGAAGGCGGTGTGTGAGTTGTAAAATAATCTACTACCTTCATCCTAGAACTATCCGGACTATGTGGTTTGATGGGTGATCCGGGGCCTATTACGTCTCCTAGACTTACATCTAAGGATGGACTATTGAGTAAAGGTTGAGGCTCCGGTCCATCAAAACTAGGAACTTCCCTAGAACTAAAAGGAGTGTTGTGATTACAATTCAAGACTACTTCCTCTAGTTTTGTTTCGTTTAAAGGTTCTACCTCTATCAGGGTTCCTAAAGTCTTTTCTACTTCTTCCGAGTAAGTCACGGGCGGTGTGTATTCCTCAAATGATGGTGGGACTTGTAGGGTACTTTGTGGGTTCGGAATTTCTACTTTGTCCCATGCTATATTCCTATCTATCTCAACGCAAACATTTTCATTTCCAAATAATCTTTTTGCATGAACCTTCAAATTCTCTATTTCCTGTTCGGAAATAATGTTTGGTGGGTTGTCCCATTCTTTTTGACCTTGGGCAAAGTTTTCAATGGTTTCCCATGCCTCTTCACCACTTAATTCCCTAAGGTTCCCGTCTGCTGCAAAGTCAAGGTCTATTTGGGTATATTGTTCGATGTGATGATAAAAGAATTGAGCAAGGGACCATAAATCGAGGCCATGATGAGGGACTCTTTGGATTAAGTTTTTGAAACGAGTCCACACATCGTAGATAGGTTCATCTTGATGTTGTTGAAACACCAAGGTATGATTTTGGGATGGGAAGGTTGTGTTTTGTTGAGGGTTTTGAAAGGGTAAGGTAGGTGGTCTTTCATACATCATGATGGTGAACAAAAGGGTTACAAACAAAAGGCACAAAGAAAAGATAGACTACGAGAAAGCTAACTGACAAGAAATTAAATTCTCACTTGAAAGGATTCAAGCGAATAGAACTAAGTTAAACTATGATCAGAACCTAACTATTCCCCAGGCGGCAGCGCCAAAAACTTTATGTACGGTCGTCGTAGGACTTCTACACGAGAAGTTTTACATCTCCCTAGCCAGTGCACCTAATTGTTGTAGTGTAGTATAGGCAAGACTCGGGGTTGTTTATCGTTCACTCGAGGAATAGGTTGGGAAGGCCTGATCACAGTCTAACAGAATTCTAAGGGTTGAGAGAAGATTATTTTTGTATTTTTATATTTTATGGAAAGCAAGTAAATCATATAATTGGAGAGAGGTTTGGTTTTAGCTGTTTAAACTAAATATTAACTAAGCTACTGGTGATAACAATAAGATAAAAGACTGTGTTTATTTAATCATGTATTACTCCCTAGATTGCTTCTCCTAGTGTTGTTGCCTTGTCACACTTGTGATGATCTGTGTAACTATTTCCTAAAGCATGAACGAATTACACGAACCCGCCATCTACTTAGTATGCCGCTAGAGCAACGCACATGCAAGGTAGTATGAAGACTATTACACGGCCCCTAGGAGTACACTAAGTGCATGTGAAATATATTAAGAGTGGATCAACCATATTAGGGGGCAAGGTAGTATGAAGACTATTACCCGATGGTATCCTTTCTACACAATCACGTTTTCCTAGACATATCAATAGCGATGCAGATAAAAGTTAGTTTTCTAAGACCTAATGTGCACATCTGATGTGTTGTAGTGTAGGGTTGTTATTTATATGATTCAAGTTTTAAATTTATATTTTGCCGACTCAACCAAAAACAACACTTTAACGGGTAGTGTACCCGATCGGTAGTAGTTTCGTGGTAAGTAGGGTGTCGATCACTGAGAGCGAGGTTAAATCTATCAATTTAATTAATATCTTGGTTATCTAATCTATGTTAATTCTATTCTAATCCTATGTTAAACCTATGTCAGTCTAAATCCTAATTCTAATGGAAAAGGGGGGTTTTCAGCCTGAGAAACTGGCACGGTTTGGTTGGTGACTAAAATCAATTCAAGAAACTATTACCCACGCAAGCTAATAGACAAAAGATAAAAGAGCGGTCGAACCTTATATAAGAAAACTGTATTAACCATTATTAATCCGATTAGAACGTTGGTTTGTTTATTAAGTGCAATGATTTCTTCTCTCGAGGTGGCATATCATTCTTAAGACTTAGGCGTTACATCATCCTAAGACCTAGACACATTAATTCTGTCACAATTAAAGCATCCGCATAAAGCATCCTTATTTGCTGATTATAATCTATCTTAGGGATTAAAGCAATGGTGATCTTGTTAAACCCTAGCTCATAGAGACTTTACCCACTTACCGCTTAATGGCAATCTATACACTAGTAGTCCACTTGTCCAACTATCCAATGGAATCAGAACGTTATTTGTTGAATTATCTAGGTCACCTGCTAGTCAACACGATCAATAAACCATCGGCAATATCCAATTAACTAGTTAAGCCCGAAGCGTATCCTAGACACAGACTTAAAAGGACAATACTTGTGTAACTATTATTCTAGATGTATAAATTACTATATAGAGAGCTATCCCGGACTCTAGATCCGCTTGGTCTACTTTGCTAGATCCAGTTGAATGATAGGTCGCATACAAAAGTGCGTAAACAAGTATAAATTGATAAACATAAACAAGCACTCAACGATAAATCAAGAAATCGATATAAACAAATACCAAACATTCAAATCTTCATAATAATGGCTAACGTCATAATAAATACAAGAGTAATAATTTAGCCAAGGTAAACTAACCGAGTTAACGAATGATACCAAAAACTGAACGATTACAAAAGTATATGGAATTACACGATGTCTCCTATGGAATTGAATACGTTGCTCGACCTTTTCTGCTCTTTTTCTCTTCTGAAAATTGACTTTTGTGGTTTAGGTATCGAGAATATGATTTAGCACACTTAAAACTCGTTTTTGAGTTTTCTATTTATAAGGTCTGGAAGTCGGTTGGATACGGCGTATCCATGTATTGGATATGGCGTATTGGGGATTTCTTGGAGTAGGGACCACGTTTGATATCTTCCAGAGGACTCATATCTTGAATACGGCGTATTGAGTCCTCTGGATACGGCGTATTGATCTTTAATCTTCTGTGGTCTTTGGTGAGTGCAGGCACGGATACGCCGTATCTTCCTTGATGGATACGGCGTATTGGTCTTCAGAACAATAATCTTCAAAATATCTTCATTTAAGCTCCAGAATGCGCGCCTTTTGCTAAGTTTTACCAATTACTCCATAATTACTGCAATTCTCAAATATAAACGATTAAGTAACAATTATTTGCAATAACTATACAAAATGGGTTAATATCATGGGATAAATGATGCTATAAAATAGACGTTATTTGATGTCATCAAATATCCCCCCACTTGAATCCTACTTGTCCTCAAGTAGCCTTTAGAAGTTTATAAAAATGTATCCCTTACACAACCAAACACCTCACGAAATAGGAAGATGAAAACACTCAAATCACTCAACTAATATATATGGTAACATGTAACTAACTCGCTCAATTGCTCGGTCGTGACAAGTATTCTATCCTAAGCTTGGCAAGGATATACATCTCCACCACTAAAGCTAAGGAGTAACAAGTTTATAAAGGTAAATATGGGTTTTTATATGGAAAGGCGTACGGTTTGATCATTTTACAATCTTTCACCAGAAGTACCACTCCAATAAGGTAGCTGAAGCACACATACACACCCAGAACACCGGGATAGACATGTGTGTTCGATCACATCCCCATTCGAATTTAACCAACGGTTAGGATGAAGAATGATATAGGGTAGGAACCTTCTAACTTTCACCAAAAGTCGTAAACCAACAAGGTATAAGGCATGCATACACACTCAGAACGCCGGGATAGACATGCATGTTTGTATGAATCCTCGTTTGCGTAAAACCAGTGGCCAATCATCAGGTGAGAGGGAAATAAATTGTTGTTAAATAAAAATCAAGAAACAAATAGATTAAGACTTAAGATACAAGTTGCTAGACACTTATTTCCCGACCGTTATCATGATAAAGACACAACTATTTACAACGTCTTGATCATAGATAAAAAACAACAACCTAAGTTGGCGTTCCCGTAACGGTCAACTTCTCAATCTTCCCAAAACTTTACATACTCTACAAGGCAAGTGGCGATATCTTCCACTTTGTATAATACTCTACATCGTTGATTTTTTAGACGTATCAACGAATAATCGATCCTTCGTGTAATTCCTTCGGTAATGCTCTTTGCGAAACGATTATCTTCAAACTTTCTTTCTCTCTCTTTTTGTATTTTTTTCTTATTTTTTCGATTTTTTTTGCTAACTATTCTTCAAATCTCGGTGTAGTTTCACCATCTTCACGATCATAATAATTCCGGATAATTTCTTCGGTAGTTCTTCGTTCTTCGGATTCACCATTAATTGTGATGGTAGTAAAATCACATGAGCTTTGACTACTAATATACATTCCCATTTGCAATGTGCAAATTTCCAACCGCACCAAAGATAGAAAATGACACAAGACTCGGGAAATACAAACTTTACACTTTAAGCAACTAGCAACTGTAAATTAAACTTAATCTAACAGGGTAGGTTAAGGTGTAAGGGTGTAACGAAACAAATAGTTGGTGTAATTCCTAAAGGATTGGCTCTACGGGTTGTTCTAGTGGATCATCACTCTAAAGATGAGAGTGGAAAGTTGAACTGGGAGGTTATACTAACCAGTGTAGGTTAGTTAATTACACAACATGTATAGGCGGATTTGGGTTGTCAATCGCTAGATTTACCAATTTAAAAAAACAAGTTTACTCCTATTAAATCCATATCAATCATTATGTGGTCTCGAATAGATATACCAAGCCAAGTTTTAAAGTCTACAACATCACGGCTCATTCTTATTTTGTAGGATTGGGTAAACATTTGGAAAACAGAAAGGTTAAATCCTTCAACAATATCTATCAAGGGATATTGTCGTGAGGGTTTGTTCATGTAATTTCACAAAATTATGCTTAATTTTTTTTTTTAATTTGGGGCTTAATTTAATGCCTTTTATTGTGAAATTTGGACAAGTAAACATTCTAATTCCATCCCCCCACTTGAATTATACAACGTCCTCGTTGTATATGTAAAACATTAAATACGGGAATTTAAAAAGAATTAGAATGAGAAACTCCCCTGATATTTGCTCGGTAGATTCTCCAAGTTGCGTTTATGAGCAAGATCGTGTGTTGAACAGTCGTCTTGAGGTTTCAAGACTCCAACACTTCAAGATTTCCAGATTTGTAAATTCTCTCCTTTTGTTTTCTTTTTTGTTTCACCAATATTATCGATATTTCCTTCACGAGGTCCTGTGTAAAATATAGGAAAAACAGGTGCATTCCTATCTTGGTATCTACGGTTAATTTAAACTAAACTAAAACAAACTAAATACGGGTCAGACTGTGGATACGGCGTATCAAGTAGATGAATACGGCGTATTCGCAGAACTGACAATAATGTTTTTAAAGTGCATGAAAAATAAAGACTGATAACGTCCAGACATTCAATACGCCGTATGGTATGGGGCGGATACGCCGTATTGAAGTCTGGGAAGACAGACTCGATAACAAAATTAAATAACATTCTGGGTTGTCTCCCGGGAAGCACTTTTGTTTACAGCGAAGTCTTTAAGTTAGACTTTTCTTCAGCTTCTCTTACTTCAACTCATGCACGCTAATGTGCCCGCGTGTGAGCCATTCTTCCATTGACGGAACTCGGATAAAGTCGGGTCCTAGATTCAAAACTCCTTTGTAGAACCCCTTAAGCTTTTGGTATGCATGCGAGATTCCGTTTATCTTATCTTTCTCACTTACCTTCAGTAACGGTGGGATCTTGTTGCATTGTTCATTAGTGTGGTGTTTAAACTTTGGATGTGATCGCACCATTTGGTAAGTTACTTCATTATCACCATTGTAAAGGGTAATAATCCCTTCAAACCGTTTTGTTTTAATCCCAACTTCTCTTAAGAATGGTTCGCCAAAAATAATATCGCCCATTTCATTATCACGATAAGCATCCATATCCTCCAAAACTGCAAAGTCAGTCATAACAGAAAAAGTTCCAACAAAGATAGGCACATTCATTAAGGCTCCTACAACATTATTCCCTTTGTACACCATCTTATTTTTCATTATTGAATTATGAAATTTTCTTGACATCATGTTGACATACAATAATGGAATAAATTAACGTGTGTAATTTCATAATTCTATTCATGCATGTGAAAACGCTTATGTTGTGAGCAACATTCTATATGGATTTTTATCATTTCCACAATAACTAGAGGTTATAATCAATTCGTGTATCAAGAGATCTTCTATTCTAGTTCTAAATTCTTTAATTACCTCACTCCTTCCTTAATGTGTAGGTATATTAAATCTTCTCCTTGATTTCTTTATAGCCTAAAAATGGTTCATTTAGGATCATTTTAATTCAATGTTATCTTCCAGAATGGGGTTCTTAATGGGATCGATTTATACACCCCATAAAGTCTCTCCTATAAGCCCTAGCTTCTAATTCAAGCTCCATTCTTTCTCATAAACATTAGCATATAGACGCCTCCTTAATCTATACTACTCTAGAAGGTTTAACACTTTTGAAAATTAATCTTCTTCTTCCCCATCCCTTCAACCAAAGTAATCATTTTTTTTGTAAACATCAATCCTTAGCACGGGCGGTAGAAAAAAAATTTGCCTTGGTCTTCCGAGGATCAAGGGCACTTTGATATCCTCGGGCATATCTAGAACTATAAAGTCTATTGGGAAAGTAAATTTACCAATTCCTACTAGTACGTTTCAAACTTATTTCTTCGTGGCATTTTCACAGTCCTATCTGCCAATTCACTGTCACAACATGTGTGGAGCTATTCGGCTAATCCTAAGTTAAGGGCTATGTGACGAAAGAGAGGCATAAACACTAACGCTAGCTCTAAGTCAACAAGGGCATTGTCAAATAGAAATCATTAATAAGCAAGTTAAAAGTGAAAATTCCCTGGGTCTTTTCCTTTAGGTTATTGGCGTTAGTTGATATGTGAAGCTCCATATTGCTTGCGTGTATTTTGGCTCTATATTTCCCCTCTTTCTTCTACAGTAATGATATTCACAATCGACTTGGAAAATGGAATCCGTCGATTTTGTCTTGATTGTATAACTGGTAATGTTATGCGTAGTGGATTACGGCATTTTGGTTTGATCTTATTTGGCATATCATGTTGGAATCTGCTTTCAATACGTGGGGGGTTGAAATTGATCGTGACTTGGCTTCTCTCGAGTTAGGGTGTGCTGTCGAGCTGGGCTGGGAGTTCCAATTCCGCTCATCCTGTAGTACCTTGCTCTTTTGTCCGATTTGCTTTTTCTATTAATGTTTTGAACGATGCTCTTTGGTTCCTATATTGATAGCATCTGTCGAAGCTCGGATTTCTTTGATCAAGTTAGAGTTTTCTTCGTGTCTTTTTGCTGATTCACTCATGAATTTTCTCAGGGTATATCTTCCTTAATTTGCCTTCATTCTTGGAATGAAGGATTTGCGTTCGTTCCTTTGATAGTACCATAGTGTTTAGTTGCTCTATATCCCCCACCTTTGAAAAGGTCACCAAATTTACGTGGTAGTTAGCTTCTTTCTTCTTTTATGGGCAATCCTTGCGTTTTGTAATGGGGTCCTTTGCGTTGCTCTCACATCCAAACCTAAGTTGCATTAAATTTTTTTCTATTCACTTTTCTTGTTCTCTCTTCCAAGATTGTGAATTGCGCTTGTATAAGCAGCTAGTCCGTCAGAAGTCTCAGTACTTTCTTCCTTTTGATGTCCATTTTATGCCATTTTTTTTTAGCGTATTTCAGCCATTTATTTTAGATTGGCTATTTTGGAATGTTTGTAGCAGTTTTTAGTCAGAACGAACACCTCTTTGAGTCGTTAATAAGTGTTTGGAACTCGTATCCCATTGGAGTACAAAATCACCTCTTGCATCTCAGGTCAACTAGTGTTGAGGGAAACCTAATCAAAGACCCGTTCCTTTAATGCACTCCATGCTTGATAAAAGGGTTTCATTTGGCTCTTGCTAAAAGTTGTTGATTTTCTCTATTTTCTTCGTAGTTCGACCAGGTGGGTAGTATTTGTTCAAAAACTTAGTTTTAAGATCTTCTCAAGTTTTGATTGAACAAGTTGGTTCGTTTCTTAGCCAACGGCTTGCGGCTCCAGTTAAGGATATAGGGAAGAATCGGAGCATTAGTTGATCCACTAATTGCTGTTAAGGAATATGGAATAAGTCTAACTATTACGAGATCTTTCGCAATATGTGGCTTCATTTAGCATCGTTCACTTATCCGATCCGACTAAATATGTGTTTTCTCGTAGACTCCTTATGAATATTGTCCTTTAGTTAATAAATTGTCGATCTTTGTTATCAATTTTAGGCCTGCAATCCTGATCCATAGTCCGTTCGGGTAGGGCTCAGGTATTGACTTCATTGTTTCCGCCATTTGCCCATTTTCTTCTTCTTCTCTTGAGCTATTCTTTGTCAAGGAAAGTAGATTGAAAAATCCGAGGTTCTCATTCTGTCAAGGCTAAGTGACTTGAAGTGTTTCTTTGATGATAGAAATTCTCGTTCAGGATCTTTGTAAGGTGTGTATAGTTCGTTCAATCGTGCCCGTGTAATTATTATTCAAATATATCGCCTAAACTACTTACTATGAAGACTCTAATAACTAATAACAAACAACATTATTATGGCATAGAACAATAAACTATAACTCTGTGAACTTCCACAACTATATCTCAATCGGTTGACTTCAATCTATATATTATACCGGATTCCTTGCACAATCACGCCTTAATAGAATTGTGACTAATTATTTGATAGCTTACTAACATAAACAGTGAATATACATGATCCCTGCGAGAACCCGCAAGACAGTCACCATGACGAATCCTTCTAGGGTCACACAACTGTTGTGCAATCTGCCATAGAACAATTTATCAAACACCTCATATGCACCATGAAGAAATTAACAAAATACGTAAAAATTATACCTTTTTATCATCAACAAACTCCTGAGGTTGAATTAAGTTATACCAATAAAAGAACCAACCTATAAACCAAAATTAAACAATCATTAACGCATTTATAATCGTAATACAAAGAACCCTTTTTTCCAAAATCATAAAACTTGTAACTTTATAAAAAATATAATTAGCACAAACACATAAACAGGATTAAAAACAATGCAATCCAAAAAAATAAGCACAAACTCACCTCGAATACTAATACACTGCCAAATTCCTTCATAAAAATTAGCACCATTCCTAAAACAATAAAAAAAGCATCGAATTGAAAGGGTATGGTCTGGTTTTTGTGTGTTTGTATTTGGTGGAAACCATTGCGTGAAAAAATTGGGGCGGTGGATGGTTTTTTCTCAGTTAAGATGATGAGATTTGTGTTGTCTCAATAAAGAGGGGTGGATAGTTGTAACACCCCCATTTTTACATATAGCAGCGGAAGCTAATCTGAGGTATTACTTCAAGGGTACAACAGTCATAATCATAGAAAACGAATCAAAAGAGTCGTTTTTGAAAATAAGTTATCATTCATTATTTCTTCAGAGTTTTTACAAACGAGAGGTTTCCAGAATCTAAAATACAACATTTGAATGATAACGGTTTTTCCATCTTCGTGTCCTCATCACTCCGTGCCATTAGTTACCTGAGATAAAACATGCTAAAAAGTCAACACAAAGGTTGAGTGAAATCCATAGGTTTAAGTAATATAATTTGAATGCAAATGCGATATTTGGGTTACGTTGATATACACCCAGTATTGAAAACATAATTTATTATTGCCATTAGCTCATGAATCCGAAGCCTTAGGGTATAAGTAGAAGATGGTCAAGCTACATCATGTTTCAGGAATCTGCTTAAGATTAGGATGTTGGTTGGGGGGAAGCTAATTCAGAAGCTTCGCCAAAAAGGAGTCTATGAGAGAGCTTTCAGACATGCTGCATGGATTGGGAGGAAGTTTAATCCAGTTTCATGGATACATACACATGGTTCTGTAACAAGTAAAGACAATGAAGTCCAGCTGGGAATACAAGTTTCAAGACAAGAGAATTCACAAGACATAACTTCGCTTTGGAAGTGCTTTGGAAGACTTTATTTGTGTTGTATTTGTACCTGATAGGAACATTGTAAGTAATTCCGTATGTCCGCATATTGGGGGAAGATTGTTAGCCCTAAAATATGGTGACTAATCCGGAATTACATTTATCATTTATAGTCGGGTCGGGTTAGTTTAGCTAGTTCGAATATGGATATAAAAATACTCCCTCCATACTTCCATGGAGGGGTGGAGTTCACATTGTAAAGTGTGAGTGTGTGTGTGGTTTATCCATTTTTACTCTATTAAACCACACACATACACAAACACTCCTCCTTCTTCTTTTTTCTATCTCTTCTCTTTTCTATCTTTTCTCTCTAATAATATGGCTCAATTTCTTTTCCATTTTACCAAGCCTCCGGATCATTGTTCAAAGGGTGAATCTATGTTTAAAAATAACTCAAAAGAAAATTTTATGGCACATTCACCCCTCAGAACTCAATTGACACTGAGCAAGTATTGTGGTCAATAGATCTAGAAACGAAAGGCAAGAGCTAAAGGCCAATGCCCCACCCCCTGCCTGTCCTGCCACCTACGACTGTGTATCCTCCCAATACACCGGTCCATCTGGTCCCTCGAACGCTTCCAACTACAAGTCAAGTAAATATTGGTCTGTATGTAATTACTCAACTATTTTGGGACTTTGAGAAAACTTGTAAAAAAGGTATCACACCAACGGGCATAACTGAAGGGGAAAGGGGTTTTGAACAAACAAAACGGTGTTACTTACCAATTAATTCATTTTTTCAATCTTCTCAAAGACATTTTGATGTAGTTCAAGATCTCTGGTCACTGAGTTAAGGGCAATGAAAGCGTTTTTGAAAATTGGAGCCCGAGGTGGACCAGAATGAGATAGTTTTAAAGAGTGGCAAGATTGAACGGAAAAAATTTCTCATTCATAATGAGAACTTAATTGTGAATGCTTGTCCAATAGATGTGTTTTATACTGCAAAACTGATTCATGTTATTAAATGTGTTAGATTCTCTGACTTGCATGATGCTTTCACCCCCCCCCCCCATTGCTCAAAAACGTATTACGACCTTGAATCTGAAAATTTTAATCTGAGAAACAAGATTCAAAATGATGACATGACTCAATGATAAAACATTTTTCCAAAACTTGAGGTTGAACACTTCAATCTTACAATTTAAATATATCAAAATTCAAAGAACGTTTTGGAAATAAAAACCATGACGTCTTCGGATGCTCCGCTTTATTTAATCATGTTTGTGTGACGGGAACTAAAGAACACTATTCAAGTCGAGGAAATACGATTTGTGTATTAAAGGAGAAAATTCTCTCGCTTAAAAAAAAGAAACAGTGATGCAGATCCCATTTTTGACCTTAAGGCCTTAGTTTCTCAGAACAAAGATTTAACTGCAAAGCTCAATGCCCTTCACGATCTCAATGAACGCTTTAGGGCAGAAAATGCAAAAGTTAAGCAGCATTATAAGGAATTGTATGATTCAATTAAAATAACGCGTGCCAAAACTACTGACCAGAACAACTCTTTGTTATCTGAAATTGAAAACCTTAAGGCTCAACTTAAAGATAATTCCAAATGTGTCACTAACCGTTAGTAAACCTAAAGTGCTGGCTCCTGGTCTTGTGAATTGCTATTTCCTCCATTTGTATTTCACTAGGGAAGGTCATGTTTTCTCCTCCTGATTCCAATTGTACATCATTCGGGTCATGATATTAAGAGGAGAGTTAAGGTCAATGTAAGCCTTTTCGATATGCACGTGCCCAATATTGCATGGTATCTTAAGGTTGTAGGGGCATCTTTCCGTGATGATAGGGTTCCTTAGGAATATTGAAGGGATTAGGCTACTCATTAGGTACCTATGGTAGGTTAGTTCATCTCTAGTTGGAAAGGTGTCGAAGTACTCCGCTACCGGTTCTACCGTTATTGCCCCTTCTCCTTCATTGGGCCCTCATCGTGGGGTTCATCATCATCTCGTATAAACTCGATGAACATTACTTCTTCATCATCCTCTTTAAAGTAGACAAATTTTGTATTGGAGGATTGGGGAACCAACCCGAGCGATTCAAGCATCAAATTTAGCTTTCGCACCTGCTTTGTGACGATGAAAGTGAATGGATTAGATTGTGGTTGTAGGTTAGAGTTGGTGTTTTCGAGGTTGCCTTCTTCCTATTCCACGTTTGGCTCATTATCTTAGGATTCTTCGGGTTGCTTAGGGTGGATTGCAATGGCATTGATTGAGCTATGGATTTGTGTTGAGCATTATGGGTCCATTATTGGGTTAGAATGAGCAGACGAGACTGGATGGGTCCCTAATTTTGGGTTCTTAACCGTATTGCTAGGCAGCGTGCCTGTTAGTTGATCGGTGATAGCCTTCAACACAGTGTCAATTTTGTTGGTCATCTTGCTTTGCTGTTGTTTGAAATCGGCTTCAAACTTGGATATTTTAGCGTCTTGAGATGCCATGAATTCGAAAACCAGCCCTTGATTCATTGTTAAAATTTTGAGGACGGTTGTGTAGGAAAACGGTTGGGGATCGAACCAGTATGGGTTGAACCCGGTTAGGTGGGTTCAAAAAAGTATTTTGGGAGTTTTAAGGTTGTCTCCACCTAAGGTTCGGGTGACTCCTCCATGACGAATTATAGGTGTTACCCAAGATTGTTTTGCTCAGGCTTAAAGGTATACCACTTACCTCCTACTTTATCGGTATGCGAGGATGCGTATTCAACAAAGGCTTGCTTGGGATTTTCCCCCTTTCCCCCCCTTCCCCTCCCCCCCCCCCCCACCCCTCCCCCCCAATGCAATACTGAGTGTCATGGGGACCCACTGAGATTCACACGGGTAGTGATTTTGTTTCACTGGGTTATGGTCGTGTCGATGCAAGATGAGCTTCCATCAGCGTTGGACTTGATTTTCGAGGCTCGATTAGATGGCGGTCGGATTACTCGGGACATCTTGAGGCAAAGAGATTGCCTTGACCGGTTTAGCGAAATCCCTTGGGTCATTCCAACTTTCGTTGTCATAGAGGGCGAGGTCATCTAATAATGCTCAAGATTCTTCGGCGTTGAGGTCACGAAGCTTACCATCGGCCGATTGGTCAATGGTTCGTCTTGTGACGAGATTGACATGGTCATAAAAGATTTGGACTTGAAGCAAATGTCTAAGCATGATGAAGGACTTTTGGAGTAAGATCCTTGAAACGGTCTATGCTTCGGATAGATTCTCCATGATGTGTTGGAACATCAGGATATCATTGCAAAGTTTTGCGGTCCTTCCCGGTGGAAAGAATTGAGCAAGGAACCGGGTAGTAAAATCCTCCCATGTGGAGATGGATCCTGCTGGAAGGCGTTCAAGCCAATTGCTAGCTTGATCGCGTAGGGAAAATTGAAATAAACGCAGGCGCGTTCTTTCCCTATTTTCACTGTCAAGGTCAAGTAAGTCCACAAGTTTAAGAAAGTCCTTGAGGTGTTGATTTGGGTCCTGAGACCGAATTCGTAGAATGAACATCCGTTTTGCACCAACCGGATTGACCCCCCAACTCGGTGTCGGATCGAAGAGGTACCACGTTGTTCCCTGCGGGGAGCTCGATGGTGTTCCTATAGCCCTCGTGGCTTGGTTTGGAGTAATCTCCTATGGTACGGATAGGATTCTCGTCTTCCATGGTGGTTGACGAGAATGGGTTACGAAACAGATAACACAAAGAAAAGATAAACTATAAGAAAGCTAATGTGCGGAATTAACATTCTCACTTGAAAAGGATCAGCGAGTAGAACTAAGCTAAATAATGACCAGACCTAACTACTCCCAGCGGCAGCGCCAAAAACTTGATGTGCGATCGTCGTAGGACTACACAAGAAGTTTTACAACTCCCTAGGCAGTGCACCTAATCGTTGTAGTGTAGTATGGGCAAGACTCGGGGTTGTTTATCGTTCACTCGAAGAATGGGGCTTGATCACGGTCTAATAGAATTCTAAGGGTTGGGGGAAGATTCTTTTTGTATTTTTGTATTTTATGGAAAGCAAGTAAATCATATGTTTGAGAGATTGGTTGGTTTTAGCTAATAAACTAAATATAAATCTACGCTAGTGGTGATAACAATAAGATAAAAGATTGTGTCTATTTAATCATGTATTATTCCCTAGATTGCTTCTCCTAGTATTATTGCCTTGTTCACCCTTGTGATGATCTGTGTAACTATTTCCTAAAGCATGAACGAATTACACGAACCCGCCGTCTACTTAGTATGCCGCTAGAGCAACGCACATGCAAGGTAGTATGAAGACTATTACACGGCCCCTAGGAGTTTACTAAGTGCATGTAAAATACATTAAAAGTGGATCAACCATATTAGGGGGCAATGTAGTATGAATACTGTTACCCGATGGTATCCTTCTACACAATCACGTTTTCCTTAGACCATATCAACAACAATTATAACAGAAAGCTGGGTTTCTAAGGACCTTACGTGCAAATCCATCGCAAGAAGCAACATCAAGTTGGTGTTGGAGTTACTGGGGAAGGAGAAACTGTATGTGAATTTTTCTAAGTTCGAGTTTTGGCTACAGGAAGTGCATTTCCTTAGACACGTGGTTAACCAGAGTGGTATTCATGTGGACCCAAGTTAAATAGAGGCATTAAAGAATTGGAAAGCTCCTATAACGCCGTTGGAAGTTTGATCATTTTTAGGATTAGCTGGCTATTATACGCGTTTCATCGCGAATTTCTCCAAGATTGCTAAACCCCTTACTTTGCTAACTCAAAAAAACCAAAATTATGAGTGGGGCAAAAAAGAGGAAGAAGCATTTCAGACCTTGAAGAATAATCTGTGTGATGCTCCTATCTTATTGTTACCGGACGGAATTGAAGATTTTGTAGTTTATTGCGATGCATCGAATAAAGGACTAGGTTGTGTGCTCATGCAAAGAGGCAAGGTAATCGCCTATGCATCAAGACAACTAAAAATTCACGAGAAGAATTACACAACACATAACCTAGAATTAGGAGATGTCGTGTTTGCTCTTAAAACTTGGAGGCATTACTTGTATGGCACGAAGAGTGTCATCTTCATGGACCACAAGAGCCTTCAACATATTTTCAACCAAAAGGAATTGAATATGGGCCAAAGGAAGTGGATCGAGCTGTTTAGTGATTATAAGTGTAAGATTCGCTACCATCATGGTAAGTCGAATGTAGTGGCTGATGCGTTAAGTAGGAAGGAATGGGTGAAACCTAGACTTGTTCGAGCAATGCCATCAAGATGGGTGATTTACTTCGCACTCTTGGTTAACAGTACATAAAGCGTTAGGAACAAGATTAGACTTGAGTACTGCTTATCATCCTGTTGGGAATTATATTTGAGTTGATAAGACAAAATACGAATGAAACAAGATGGAAACAAAAGGACCAAAGTCATCATTATGGGATTCTACAAGATGTAGAAGAAAATAAAGATTTGGTCAAAAAGAGATAAAGATGAAGAGATAAAGATGAATATTTAATTGATTTACTCATTAATATCTTTTATTAGTTTCTATGTAAGCCTTGACTCTTTATGCTATAAAAGGAGGTCCAGGCATATTATTTTAATTATTCTAAAAAGTGTGTGTTCATCATATGAGAGTCGACTAGATACAAAAGTGTGTGTGTGTACACGTTTGTATAATTAGTGTAGACGTCTAGAGTTTAGCCTCAAGGATCTTTGAAGTGGTTTCAGAGCTTGTTATGAAGCTTTGAATAAGAAGAATCAACCAATTCATCTAAGATCTATTCATTGCTTGTTGTGAAGCTTTAAATAAGAAGAAGAGCATCCTACA
>BQNB010135873.1:0-18092 GCA_026074375.1 Tanacetum coccineum
CTTAGTCTATCTACCAAGGTGTTCAAATAGAGTGTGGATTTGTCTTACATTAGATGATGATCCTTGAGGAGTCGAGTCTTAACTAGGAGATTTGTTAAGTGGATCATCATGAAATGTTGGTGTTTTTGGTGATTCTTTAAAACCTTAAGAAATTATTAGAGACTGTACATGTTCTTGTGATGAAGGAATATTTGTTGATGAAGCATCCTGGTCGATGGAAGTTGACACAGGAGAATCAGCTAATACTTTAGCTCTTGAAGCAGCAGCTTCTTGAACTAGAGAAACAGCAATTAGTAGAGGGTTAAAGTATTCATCAAATATTGGTTGAAACAAACGATCCCAATCATCTCTTTTTGGTGGCAAGCAAGGTAGTTGAGAAACAGGATTTGAACCGAGTCCTGTACTGGATGTAACAGGAGTCATTCCTTGAAACCCGGGTCTTGAACTGAATTGTTCAGAAGCCATTACTGTTAGCTCATCGAACATTACATGGATTGTTTTAGTAATTATCCGGCTCCTTCTGTTGTAGATTTTAAACACTTTCTTTGCAGGCGCGTAACTAACAAAAATCCATATGTCTGCTTTTGCATTAAATTTACCCAGATCCTCATGGTCATTGGTAGGATAAGAAAGTGAACCAAAGACATGAAAGAATGATAAGTCTGGTTTCTTGTCATGCATAAGCTCGTATGGAGTTTTGTTGTATTAGAGGCGTATCAAAGAACGGTTTTGGGTATAACAAGCAGTATTGATAGCTTCAGCCCAGAGAAATAATAGAGCTTTAGAAAATATCAACATAGTTCGGGCAGCTTCTACAAGAGTCCTATTTCGCCTTTCGACAACACCGTTTTGCTGAGGAGTGCGAGCTACAGAAGTTTGATGCGAGATGCCAACATTTTCATACCATTCACGAAGTGTCTGATTGACAAATTCGGTTCCATTATCTGTTCGAACATTCCGGACTGTGGCTTTCAAACGAACTTGAATATTTTTGATGCATTTGATGATGGCCGCAGGAGCTTCATCTTTTGTCTTCAAAAATCTAACCCAGGTAAATCTTGAGTAATCGTCGACTATCACTAAGATATACCTTTTCCCGTTAATACTAGCCACACGCATCGGGCCACACAAATCCATATGCAAAAGATATAGTTTCTCTTGGTTAGTGTCTTCAGCTTTGGGTTGATGAGAGGTTTTCTTGCTTTTCCCTAATGCACATGCTGAACACAAATGATCTTTCTAAAATTTAAGCCTAGGAATTCCTCTTGCAAGACCGTCTTTAGCTAGCTTGTTCAAAGTACCGAAGTTAAGATGAGATAACCGACGGTGCCATAACCAGCTCTTAGTCTTTGACGCTTTAGATAGAAGACAGATCAGAGATGATTTAAGCATGTCATCAAGAGAAATTGTGTACAAATTTGTGTCACGGGACCCTGAAAGTAGATCGACACCTTCTAAATTACGTATAAAGCAAGTGTTTTTTTGAAATGCAACTTCAAGGTCCGCATCACAAAATTGGCCAACAGAAAACAAGTTATGACCAAGTCCCTCAATGTAGTAAACCCTTGAGATAATAACGTTTCCCATCTGATAGTCACCATACCCTATAATCCTTGCAATCTAGTCGTTCCCGAATCTAACAGTACCCAGAAATTTACTGACAAAGTTCATGAGCTGAGAGCGATTCCCTGTCATGTGTTTCGAACATTCAGAGTCCAGATACCAGAGTATAATCTGGACAACCTGTCATGACAAGAGAAGAAGACGATGGAATATCTATAGCATTGGATCCCCAAGTTTGATTGGGTTCTGAGCGGTTACCATTCTTAGATTTTACAATCTTAGTTTTTTTACTCGAACCTGTGTTTTTAACATTTTTAGGTTTCCTGCTATAGACTTTTAACTTTGATTTTTGTATATCATCTGAGTGGGAAGTGGTTTGCTGAGGAGGCACTACGTTAGTTGAGGTGAACCTAGTTAAAGGGCACGAGTTACCAACTATAGTGAAAGTTCTGCCTGTTGGTTTCCACTTAAATCCTACTTTAGTGAATACATGACCCGTAGGTTTCCAATATATTTGAATTTTATGTTCTAGAGTGTTAGCTACGGTTATTCCCATTTTCGCACAAGATCAAGAAAAAACATTTTCATGAACAGCATCAAACATGGACCTTATATACAAGTACGCACAAAGAATATCAGAATTCGCTTTATTGTAGAGACTGCTTAAACATATATCACTAAACAGGTTTAACAACACGATTCATTTTATTAACTTTCCTAGGTTGGGCTTCTACTTTATTCTTCTTGTTCCTACTTGGTGTTTGCGAGATCCTATCATTCTTTTTATTGCCTGGAGGCTTTGATCCGCAATTACTAGTAGAACACTTCACTCCTGTAGAAGACAACACAGGTGTGTTAGAATCTGAAGTATTAGAAGACTCTACCTGTTTAATGTTGCTTGACGGGAGTGACGGGGACTTTAGCAAACCTAACTTTCTTGACATTGTTCATGGGTGTGACAACAACCTTCTTAGTACTAGGTGTTATCGCATTAGGGCACGTATCTTGAACATATACAAGCAACTCCTGAATTCTTGTGGCATACTTACAAGCAAGGTCTAAATCGCCATCTAAAGGTTGTTTCGCCTTAGCTTGTTCGACTATTTCCCGAAGAATATTAGCTTGTTCTTGAGTGTTCCTAAGATAGTTTATGTGAACTTCCCTATTTTGCAAATAACTAGAGGCAACTGGTTACTAAATCAAGCTTGAACAGCTGGAGCAAATAGTGGTCTTGGCAGAAGGTTATGTATAAATTTTCAACAATTTATTTCCCTTTTGATTTTCGTAAATCATTTTTCAATGATGTTATCACAAAAACCTTATCTTGAATTTGAGCTTTTAAATCCTCATTTTCCACAGATTTTAAGTTTAATTTGCTAATTAAAGAATCACTGTGTTCTTTATGACGAAAACGTGTCTGTTTGATTGAGTCAAACTGATCTTTGAAAACCTGTTTCACATGATTAATTCCATTACAAAGACGCTCGTTCTCTGAAAGTAAGGTAGCCACACTATTTTCCAATTCCTCATTTATGGGCTCAAGTTTACATTTATCATGATTAACATTCTCTTCGTTAGCATTCTTACTCAAAGTTCTGATGGTATCCTTTAACTTACAAATGGTCTTGTCTTTGTCTTGTAGCTGAGCTTTCAAATCATTGATTTCAAAATATTCTTGAATTTCAACAGCATTATGATTAACACAAGATTTATCGTTTTGAAAAACTTCATGTTTTAATTGCATTGACACTTCGAGAGAAATACAATGTTTTTCAAGTTGTGAATGATTTTTCAAAAGATCATTATAAGCTTGTTTTGATTTGGAAAGCTCAGCATCAAGATTCAAACACTTTTCACACGAATCACACTTTTTCATATTCACAAAATCATTATTCAAAGACATAGAATTCATCACAGTTAACAGTACCTCTTGAGACATGATTTTATGTAAGAGTCGATCATTTTCCAAAAGAATTTCTTTCTTAGCAATTTCCAAACATTGTTTATCAACTGAAGACTGTTGAACAGCCGCGTCTATTTGGTCAAAAACTGTTTGTACTTCCGTTATGTTTATTTGAAGATCTTTTATCAAAACAATTGAAAAATTGTCTTTTTAAGATTTTTGATAATGGGAATAATTCATGTTATAAAAACAGTTTTAGTATGCTCAAACCCCCATTCACCTTCTTCAAGAGCATTAGGTGTGGTCCTCTTCTTCACAACAGAGTCAAACTGGGTGAGGTGGAATTTGAGCTTTTTAAGGCTTGCATTCACCAAACTCACCTTAGGTAATTCACTAGGAACTTCCATTATGACAGGTGGTGTGTAGGAAGATTCAATGGATGGATTGTGTATATGAAACCAAAAGGCTTGTTCAGCTGATAATTCTTGTTGTGGAGAAAAACGTGTTTCAAAATCATCAATTAAGCTATTTAAATTTGCATAATCGATAGGTTTGTGAGAAATTTTCTTTGCAATAACTTCAGGATTCTTTGCTTTTTCAGACATTTTTGATCGACTCTCTTCTTCCAAAATCAATGTTTCTTCATCATCAATCACAGGCATAGCAACATGTGTATTAGACAAAACAACACCATCATACAAGGTTGGTTTTAGCCGCTGAGCTTTCTTAAGATGAAACGGATTTTGATAACCTAGAGCTTGTTTGTGTGTATTATCATAAAACGCTTGTGGCTCAGTTAACATGTGCATTGTCTGAGCAGATTGACCCACTTTACAAATGATATTATCAAGTTCCTTAATCTTCTTTTCCAAATCAATTTCATTTTCCACATATTTATTTTCTTCTTCTTTGGATTCATTTTTGAAAGCTGAAAAAGTTTCGAATAAAGATTCCCTTTCTTTGATTTGTTTAGAAAGATTTTGCTCAAGTGAGTCAATTTGTTCTTTGAGTGCAAGTTTCTCTCTAATCATATCATCCATTTGAGAATCAATCATTTTTTCACGACTACTTAAATCAATATTAAGACGTTGTTTAAAAATCTTGACCCTTTCCTTATATCTCTCTAACTCAGAAGTTATTGATTCATTATTATGTTCCTTATTAGCCTTTTCCCAATTATTGACATGATTAATCATTTGTTCAAACATTTGTTCAATCACAGATAAAATCATTGAATCTTGTTGTGCCTGCGAATGAGTATCTTGAACAGTTGCTTGTTGTGTTTCTTGCAAATATTGAGAATATGGAATGATATTGCTATCACTTGATATCTCACTATTTGTAAAATTCATAACTGGTGTTTGTTCAAAATTCTGCACGGCATGCACACTTTGATTATCCATATCATTCAGATAGGTGTCAGAATTAGGTACCTCTGAGATAATGTCAGAACCATAGTTGGAAATGTTGGCCATAAGAACCGCTTTTGCAGTCGAGAGATCATCACAATCAGAATCATAAGTATCAAGGTCCTCAGTCTGGAAAGCAGCAATGTGAGGAATGACTGTCTGAGCTTGACTTGCTGGAATTCCTGGATCTGCAAGAAATACGAGTTGCTCCTCATCCAATATTTGTCCAGCTTCCTGAGCTTATGCTAACATTGCTTTCTCCTTATACCATGCTGCATTCCTTGGTCGCTTAGGCTGAGTGCATTGCCTAGCCATATGTCCTTCACCTTGGTAATTGTAGCATTTAACAACTCTTGTCTGCCCACTTGTATTGTTTCCTCTTGAACTTGTAGCATTGCTCTTATAGGTAGTACCAGAATAATTTTGCCCTTGTCTCCCTTGAACTTGTTGCACTGTAACCCTCCCATCTTGAATAATGGCTTGGTTTCTTGGATTAGAGGAAGTTTTGAGCTGATTATTGGTAGTAGGAAACCTTGAAGAAGCTACAACTATTAGAAAAGTCATTGCTTTATTGAGACAAGCAATTGGATCATCTCTAGGAGAAAATACCAGAACAACAAAACCTGAGTCTCCAAATGGTGATTCAGTCATCAGTTGTGTTGGAGGTTGAGGTGATTGATAAGCAACTTGTGGAATTACTTGTGGAACAGTTGAGGTTTGATGATTCATTTGAGAATGATATGAAGGTGATGGTGGAATGGATGAATGATTGAATTGAGTTTGTGATGGATAATGAGATGAGTAATGTTGATTGGGTTGAATTGATGCATGATGTGATGGTGAAAATTGTTGTTGTAGTTGAGGATTGTTGTAAGATGATTGATAAGGGTTGAAGTGAGGTTGTGTCATCTGCTGATTTGCAACGAATGCAAGTGGATCTTGATTGCGTTCACGCATAATACGGACTTCATTTGCATGGAGTTCGTGTTGTTCAAGATATGCATGAAGTTGATCAAAGTTTGAGGTATGCAAATCTTTAACAAGTTTGACATCAGTCACAAACTTACTCCATTCAGGTGGAAGACTGTTTAAGAACTTGGTATTAACTTGAAATTGCTCCATGTTCATCTTGTAGATGTTCATATCATTAATCAGCTGAGTAAATCGCAAGTAATACGTATGAAGTGATTCCCCCTTGATGTGAGTAAACTTATCAAATGCATCATACAGTTTACATTCTCTTTCCTGCTTTGTCAAAGAAGTACCTTGCATCAGTAATTGAACTCTCTCCCATAAATCTTTAGCAACTCTGTGATGATTCACAAGTGAATAGATATCAGCAGGAAGACCTTGAAGAATGATATTTGTAGCTTTCATATCACAATCAGCTTGAATTTTCTCAGCAGCAGATAATTTAGCATATTTCTTTGTTCTGATCACACCGTTCTCTTCAACTGTAGGCCAAATGAGAGGACCATGTTCAACTGATTCAAGTATCATTCTTCCGTGTTCTCTATTTTGCATGTATAATTCCATTATACTTTTCCAAGAATCATACAGGTCTTTGTCCAACATAGGTGGACGATTGTCAGCACCGGAGAGTATCATGTACTCAGCAAGAGTATTCTTTTGTCCAAGTGAAATCATTGGATCCATTTCAATGTGATAAGATTAAAATGATCGAACAGTGATTGGAGGTTGTTGTGTTAAAGTGAGTATTGATTAATGAAATTTGAGTCTAATGAAATACACGGGATTTTACAATTTTTGATAAAATCGAGAAATCGAATCTTCACGGGATTTTACAAATCAAAGAACAACCGTATAATTCTCCTTAGTAAAGCGTATAAATCACCTTCACAAAGGAATGTATAAATCGCCTTTGTAAAAGAGCATGTATAAATCACCTTTGTTAATTGATTGTGTATAATTCGCCTTTGTTAGCTGAGTGTATAAATCGCCTGACTAAACACACACGTATAAATTGCCTGAGTAACCTTATACGTATAAATCGCCTTTGTAATCTTACACGTATAAATCACCCTTGTAATCTTATACGTATAAATCGTCTGTTGTAATCTTAAACATATAAATCGCCTAACTTAAAAACGTGTATAGATCGCCTGACTTAAAACGTGTATAGATCGCCTGAGCACTAACAAACTTCGATAATTAAAATCAAAATTTAAAACAGACTCAAGTTTTGACGTTTTTACCCCATTTTTTGTACTACTTAACTATCTAAGACTATTAGAACCTTAAAAACACAAACTTTAACGTTTTTGACAGAAAAATTTGAAATCAAGATTCTTGGTACAAAACCCTCTTTTTAACCAAAAAGATTCAAAAAGATGATATTTTTTAAGGTTTTTGAAAGATTTTCTTATACTTCTAGTTTATACTAAGATAAATAAGTAAGAAAGTTATGATCTTTATGGTTTTTAAACCCTCAAAAAGTGAAAACTTTTTGAATGGATTCGAATCAAAAATACTAGTAAAACGAGTAGATACAACGCACACACAACCTACACAAACACCCCATGGCTCTTGATACCAATTGTAGAATAATCTTAACACAAGTATGGATTGATTCACTTATAGTTTTAGAGAGAGAGAGGTGGTTAGATGAACACTTAGAGAGAGAAAGAAAAATAATAATATTAGCTTAATGAAAAGTGACAAATGAACAACCAACACCCTCTCCAAGCAACGGAGATGGTTTATATATGTCTAGCTAACCGGCCATGGGCTTATGGTATGGGCTTACAATGTAACTTTGGCCCGATTAGCTTTCTAACTTAATCTTACTACTTACTACGAGCTATGACTTACTATATTGGTAGTGACCGATACTTTTTTGTATTTCTAACAATGAGAAAATCTCAATTCAATTGCGACGACCTGGACTTACCTAGGCTATATTGCATACGAAAAGATATACTTGCCAGTATTGCGTTTTTAGTTAAAACCAATATTTCTAGTCTTACAAATTTAAAACTTATAAAACACATCACCTCATAAGCCCTTCTCTATAGGCTTAAGCTTATGGAGACTTATGACTTATAAAAAAATTTATGTATTTATATCACAAACGAAATTTATTTTATAAATCAACTTATTTTAAAAACTTATAAAAAAAATTATGTATTTATATCACAAACGAAATTTATTTTATAAACCAACTTATTTTAAAACCCAAGCTCCTGTAAGTCTTATAAGCCCTATAAGCCTCTACGCCAAACATACTTGTTCTAAAAAAGAGTAGATTTTGGACACGACAGTTGAGGGCCAAGTGGTAAGAAACACAATAGAAAAATGACAAAACATTGATTCCCACACCTTTAACCCCCACTTCAAATTCGAACCCCATACTCTCACAAGCGCGAAAACAGAGGCTCAAACACCTTTTTAATTCAAATTTCAACAAATATAAAAATATTATCTTTATCACCTTCAATCTCAATGCATCAAAATCTATTCATACCCTTTATCAAGATTTTCAAAACCCATGTTATTAAGGTAACAAAGTTCAAATCTTTTTTGAATCTTGGTTTTTGCTAAATCTTGATTTTTTTTACTGTTTTTGAATTTAATTTTATCAAAATCTGTTCATACCCTTTATCAAGATTTACAAAACCCATGTTAATAAGGTAAAGAAAGTTTAAGTTTACTTTATTTTGAATCTTGTTTTATGGTATTTACTGTTTTTAAATCTAGGGTTTTACTGTAAATCTTGTGCATTGGTTTATTGTTTAGGGCTTAGTTTAATAGTCTTTTTTTGGTGTAAGTGAAATTGGTTTTGTTTATTTTAAGGATATTGTTGTGGTGTGATATCTAACTTTAATGATATTTGTGCTTGTTCCATATGGGGTGTGATTCTTGATTAGTATCGGATTTTGAGTAATATGAAGATGTTTGCTAGGATTAGTATGGTGCGTTTTGTATTGTGCGTTATTTTGTCGTGTGTCTGTTGATGGTATATGTATTAATGTATGTTCTTGTATTATAAAGTTTTTCCCTTTTATACGTTGATGATATATCTAATGAAATTTTATTTAGGGTTTCAGTTTGGGTATAATGTTTGCCAATACATTTTAAGGATCAGGTCTTTTATACGTTAATTGTTTGCTACTAGTAAATTGTTGTGGTATACTCCGTAATATGTAAAGAGGGTGTTTGGATTGCTTATTGTTTTTGCTTGTAGATAAGCACTAATATGCTCCTTATAAATAAGCACCTCCGGAAGTTGTGTTTGGATTTGCTTATTTTGTTAAAGAACGCTAATACTTGAAATAGTAATAATATATATTTATATTATTAATACTACTAGAAGGTTTTAGGTTAAATTTAATGGTAAATAGACTATTTTAGTTTCATCTCATATAATTACTTTGAAATAGTCTTTTATTTTTTGCAAGTTAATTGGTTTTTGTTTTAATGTAAGTAAATTTTTGTACTTGCAGCTTGTACTATAATGGAAGTAAATTTTTGTACTGGCAAGTCCATCATTTGTGTAAAGTTGTAAACATAAATGATCTTTGTTTATGTATTGTTATTCTGCATGTGACAATTTATTTTTATGTAATTGCAGCTTGTACTATTTTGGGTGTGAATCTTGATTTAATTTGATCTTCAGCAATATGAAGATGTTTTTTAGGATTAGTATAGTGGATCGTAAACCGTGCGTTATTTTGTCGTATGTTTGCTGATGGAATTTAGTATAACGTAGACGTATACCGATAAATCTTTGAAGGAGCATAAGATGAAGATGAATGCTCCTTTGAAATCGAAAGGAATGACCACTAGGGCTAATAGTCAGCATGTGGCATTCGAGTTAAAACAACGTGTTGTTGTCGCGTTAAATAAGGTTGCTGACAGGGATACATATGAAATTGGGCTTGAGGAACTTGGGAGAACAATCGAGAATTTAACTCCAGATGGAATTTCTCCGTTTTTGTCGTGTATCTTAGATACTGATTCTGAGCAAAAAATTGCTGTTCGTAAAGAGTGTATTAGATTAATGGGCATGCTCACAACTTTTCACCATGAACTTATGGGCCAACATATTGGCAAAATGGTTAGTAGTATTGTGAAACGACTTAAGGATCCGGATTCTGTTGTAAGAAATGCATGTATAGAAACTATGGGTGTTTTAGCTTCTAAGTTTAGCACTAGTCAGAACGAGCCGGAGGGTAGTTTTGTTGTACTAGTGAGGCCTCTTTTTGAAGCGTTGGGGGAGCAGAATAAACATGTTCAGTTTGGTTCAGCGTTGTGTTTGTCTCGGGTAATTGATCATACACGTGACCCTCCGTTGCCTATCCTGCAACGTATGCTGACAAGGACAACAAAGATGTTGAAGAATCCACACTTTATGGCGAAACCAGCCATGATTGAGTTAAACAGAAGTATCATTCAGGTTAGTTTTGTAATTTGACTCAAACTGGAAGCCACTGTGATTATTGGTTGATGAAAAAGATGCTCTTGTGTTCATGGCTTGCAAATCTACGATAAACTGGTACATATATTTATAGTTTCCTGTTTTTAATAATTTCAGGCAGGTGGGGCATCGACGCCAAGTATGCTAATTACTGCAATGACTAGCATTCAAGACGGTCTTAAGAATAGTGACTGGAGAACACGGAAAGCTGCTTCTGAAGCGTTAATAGAAATTGCTTCAAGCAATGGATCATATTCTGTTTCTCTCAAGTCATCTTGCATCCGTTCCCTTGAACTGTGTCGTTTTGACAAGGTCAGTGTTCTTAAGTGATATCTGAAGAGTTATGGTTTATTGTATAGAGGTGGCAATTTAGACCAATTCAGGCTCTGTTTCATCTCTAACAGGCCAAATGAAAGAAAACAAAAAGTTTACAAGGTGGTTGAAAGACCTCCAATGCGTTTTACAAGACATAAATCTCGTGAATCATTTTATCAAATCAGATTAATATTGAAATTGATAATCCTTTTTAATCATGTTTGAGACACTAATAACTTATAATGGTTCTTGGACAGAAAGTGTTTTGGCCCGTCCTGGCTCATACCAAAAGTACTTGTTTTGACCCGGGCCTGTCTCGAGTCTTGACAATTGCATAACACAACCAATTTACCCATTTTGCCACCTCTGATTGTACACATGTATGTTGGATCCAAGGGTTACTTTTTTATATAGGTCAAACCAGTTAGGGACACAGTACTTCAGGCCTTACAGTCTCTGCGAAAAGGTCTTCTGGAGTGAGATCTGAACTTTCAGGTGGATTTTTATTAAAGGTTTAGTAGCGTCTGGTTGCCTAATCTATTACTCATTACATAATATGAAATTCCAACCTTTACCATAAAACACATCTCATTTCTGTAATCGTTTCTTAATTCTATTTTCCTGTTGACTAAGCCAATAGCATTTTTTTTCTCTTTTTTCTTGTGCTCTTCTGCTTATTTGACTGAAATAATACAATCTTAGATTAGTCTATTTTTATGAACACTTAACATTTTGCTAAAATATCAGGTGATTATAGCGACGCTCCGAGTAATACCGAGTCTACGTCAATTAGGAAAAGGGTTCCTCTATCAGCTAGAAACACTGGTCATAGTTATGTAGAAAGTCCTCAAAATCCTAAAGCAAATGATTGGCACATAGAAGTCAGTGTTCCAAAAAAATGTAATATCTCTTTAGCATACACTCATGATGAAGAATCAGAGGGTAGTTCTGTCACAAAAACATTTGAACGAACTAGATCTGATATCACGTCGACCCAGGATAATAGATACGAATTCGTACCCTTGGATGACAAACTGGAATGCTCTTCCGCATCAAATATTAATTCGGTCCCGGTTATTATGAAGGGTGAAATGGTAAAATTACATGGACTAAATAAACACCAAGTGGAAGATGAAATTAGTACTGAAGAACAGAGATATTTTTCTAAGAACCAGGATCATAGAAGCCTTAATTCGACAGTCACAGAATCAAGTTCTCAAATTGTGCACGAGCGTCATGCATGTTGTGAGCAAACAGCAAAAGATATGGCTTGCATTCGTGAGAAACTTTTAGAAATGGAAACCAGACAGTCGAATCTCATGGATCTGTTGCAGGTAACTGCCTTACCCATAGTTAACATAGTTTTAATTTGCTAACTAACATATTAAGGTTGTGTCTTGAAGTAACAACATAGACTGGACATCCTTATAAGTAGATGTGCCATAATGGATGGGTTAGCTTACTTAGCTAGTGGGTCTAAAATGGGTCAATTTTTAGAAAAATGTTCGGGACGGATGTTTATATACTTTTTTTTTCTTGTATCAACAGACTTTAGGAACCTGTGATTCTTGAAAGCATATGATTCCTAATTTTACTTGATTACTATCAGGTGTTTGCTACCAAGACAATGGATGGGTTGTCCATGATACAACAAAAGGTGTCCACTTTAGAAGACGTGGTGGATCAAATGGCAGAAAACATCAATAATGGAGGAAGACATTCTGAATCAACTTCAAGATTTCTAAAGAAAAGCTCCAATACCCCTTCCCTTAGACTCTCAACATGCACCCCAAGATCCTCTGTGGATATACGCACTAGGCAATCTCCATTGCAGCCCGTTAGAATATCCAATTCATGGGAAGATTTCACATTTTCTAGAAGCAAACTGAGTGGTGCTAACCTCGTGGTAAAAATAAGTAGAAATCGTGTAAAGCATATGCAAAGTTGAGGTTTGAATAGAAATGTTGGTGGTGGGTTGGGTCCCACTTCTTTTGCTAGCTTCAAGCATAGTAGCTTATAAGTGGGAAATAACCCTTGCAAGATTATAAAAGGGTATTTGTTACAAGGGGATTGGACTATGTGTATGTTGAAGCTATGAATTCGGGAGATGAAATGGTATTAGTTGATAATCTTGATAAAACTGGGCCCGTCCTGGAAAGTTTATCGAATAGAAGTGCTAATGATATTCTTAGCACTTTTGCTTCATTCTTGTCTCAACAGCAGTTCATGACCTTAATAATTCCTTGGTTGCAGCAGGTAATAAATACTCTTAGTAGTTACTAACTGGAGTATATTTTTAGGTAAAGTATAAAAAGGGTTGTGCTTTATGGTGTTTTTCAGGCTTTGGATTTGAGTAGTGGGCATGACCAAACCACCTTATACTTACAGCGAAAGCAAGAAGACAATTTTTGGGTGCAATTCAGGAAAGGAAGCTGTACACATGGAGTTCCCAAATGGCCACTGATAGGAGATCTATTACACAGTTGGTATCAAGATTGCATCAAGTTTGGTGTAAGCGAAGCCGATGCTTATTAGTTATATTTTATACACACCTGCAATGTATCTACTCCAAAAGCTGTGTTAGGTTTGACAAGTATGATTAAATGACAAACGGACAGGCATCTCTCTGATAATAATGGCTTGTAATCTAAAAGGATTTACTTGCGATTGTCATTGTTGTATTTCCCAAAGAGGGGCGTTTGATTAATAGTCAGATATCTTTCATATATATACTTTTAATGAAGCCCTACAAATTATTAATGGGATGAAGATCTTTTTTTTTTTTGCAGGAAAATGCTCCTGATTTGATTGTTTGAAGTTAGAGCTCAGGTTTGTTTTGAATTGCAGTATGATTTTTATTGCAAGTTTGGTGGTAAATCTGGAGCATGACATATGATGTCTTCTGTTAAAGTTTAGAAGCAAAATGTTTATTTTGGAAGATCGTTAGTTTTCGTTGTACTATGGCCAGCGCTAGAGTGCTAGACCAATATGTAAGGTGACTAGAGTCAGTCTTATTCAAAGGAATATGGCGATTTGTGACGCTTTGGCCTATTTAAGTATCCTGACTTGTATTTACTTGGATGTTAAATTCTTCTGTGTTGGTTATTTGTCATTTTCATTGTCAAAATCATAAAACAGTTGCCAGTAAAGTTATGTCCAAGAATTAGAAACCTAAGCAACATGACAAAAGATGAGTAACTTTATGTTCTTCTAAGGCTCAATTGCATATAATTAAGTTATCGACATTACTCCAGTTTTTTATTGACACCACATATTATATCAAGCACAAGGAAAAGATAACAAGACCTGATTTCAGAAGCAAAAATATTTAACAATTGCAGCCAATATGATATAATTTTTTTAACAAAATAAGATCAGAAACATTTGAGGTCATTTCCAATCAACCAAAAAAGGCTATCGGTTAACAACAAATTTCCAATCAAACATATTGATCCGTGGTACATTTCTTCGGCTACATCTTAGTATCCTCTGTAGCCTCGCTCTCGCCATCATCTTTCACTTGGTTTTCCTTCGTTTTAGAATCAGGGGCCTCAAACAATGTCACACTCCCGGACCCACTTTGAAAAAGAGCCTCTTCTTGAAGGTAACGAGTCTGAATCGATTCAAGTGTCTCAACAACCTGACTCATAACATGCCTACCTTTAGGATTTTGACTTAGACATTGGTAAGCCAAGTTGGCGACTTTTATGGCAGTTTTTGATGAATATTGACCTTCCATTCTGGGGTCTAGTATTCTCACAAGTTTCTTGTTATGGACCAGAAGCGGTCTAGCCCACTCGACCAGATTGTGCTCACGACTAGGTCGGCTCTTATCCATGGCTCTACGACCAATCAACATTTCAAGAAGAACCACCCCGAACCCATATATATCACTTCTAGCTGTCAAGTGTCCTACAAACGCCACCAAAATTTAAGATTAATTACTACAATTTAAATAGAGTATACAAATATATTCTCAACCAAACAACTCACTGGATTATTGGAAAAAGAAGTCCAGAATTCACCGCAGAAAGTCAAACATTCATACAAACTATAACATCATCTTTACCATCTAACACCAAGTATACACTTATCCATAATAAAGAAGGCCCGACCACTATGTTGTACAAGCTTTTTCTGTATACAGGCTCCAATGTTGCAACCATACACTAATGTGACTATCCGCCCAAAAAAAAGACTGAGGTGGCAATCTAACATTTCTAAGTAAATAATATATATATATATAGAGAGAGAGAGAGAGTAGGGATCTAGTGAGAAGTAAATTAAAATAAAAAGTGGTGAGAAGTGACTAAAACCACACATTTGAGATGCAACGACTTGCATTAGATGCATTTTTATTCATTTAGATGCACCATTTTGAGTTTCGAACGTTAATTTGATGCGTAGATGGTGCAAATTGATTTTCATGATTTTGGCACATGCAGAGGAACAAAAAACAAGAGAAAAAATGAAATGCATCTAATATACGTATATGCATCTAATTAAAAGCTAGAAAACACATTATGATGCGTTATAATGCATCTAAGATTATAGAGATGCATCTAATTTAAGTCGGTGCATCTCGGATATGCGGTTATAGTTACTTCTTATCCTTCTTATTTGATCCTAACTCTCTCTCTCTCTCTCTCTCTCTCTCTCTCTATATATATATATATATATATATATATATATATATATATATATAGAGAGAGAGAGAGAGAGTTAGGATCAAATGAGAAGTTTTCTTAAAATAAGAAGGATAAGAAGTAACTATAACCGCATATCCGAGATGCATCGACTTAAATTAGATGCATCTCTATAATCTTAGATGCATTATAATGCATCATAATGTGTTTTCTAGCTTTTAATTAGATGCATATACGTATTTTAGATGCATTTCATGATTTCTCTTATTTTTTGGTCCTCTACATGTGCCAAAATCATGAAAATCAATTTGCACCATCTACACATCAAATTAACTTTCGAAACTCTATATGGTGCATCTAGATGAATAGAAATGCATCTAATGAAAGTCGTTGCATCTCAAATGTGTGGTTTTAGTCACTTCTCACCACTTCTTATTTTAATTTACTTCTCACTGGATCCCTACTCTATATAGAGTTAGGATCAAATGAGAAGTTTTTTTAAAATAAGAAGGATAAGAAGTAACTATAACCGCATATCCGAGATGCATCGACTTAAATTAGATGCATCTCTATAAGTGTTTAATTCTTATCTATTTATCTTCTCATATGGTTTAATTCTTCACAATGTTCGATTCTTCCTTTCATTCCCATGATCCTCGGACCATGAAGGATTTTTATCGTCCGTCACTTATCGGTAGAGGAGGACCGATCGTTCCGATAACCGTTCCGGGAACCGAATTTGTATTGAAAAATCATATGGTTCAGCTGCTTCGACGAAATTGTCAATTTCATGGATTTAAAGATGAAGATGCAAATGAGCACCTAGATAAATATTTATCTATCACCCAATTCATCAAGCAAAATGGAGTTTCTCAAGACATCATCAATCTAAATCTTTTCCCATTTTCTTTAACCCATGAAGCTGAATCTTGGTTTTATCGTCTTAAAACTAATTCTATTCATACTTGGGAAGAGATGGTCTTCAAGTTTCTTTCAAAATACTACCCTTATTCGAAGGCGTTGTAGTTTAGGAAAGACATTTTGAATTTCCAACAATTACCCACGGAGTCAGTATTTGAAGCTTGGGAAAGATTCAAGTCATGTTTGCGGAAATGTCCTGACCATAGAATTTTGCTTCTTGATTAAATCTTCACATTTTATCATGGAATCATAATGATTGACCAAGAGAAAATTACGGTGGCTGCTGGCGGTAATCTCATGCGTAAGACTTCTCAAGAAGCATATGATTTAATCGAGAATATGACACAACATCATTTTCAGTGGGACGCCGAAGTGTATTATGACACTACCAATGATATGAATGCTCATTATTCTAAGACTACTTTCGTATCGAGTGAACAAGTTAAGGTCCTTGGCAATGACACTGGATACACAATTCAAAGTGTTCAACATCAACCAGGACCGGGTCATCTTAACACTTTTCACTATACATACTCTGATGAAAGTGATGAGGATGAACCTTCAGAAGTGTTAAGAGTTCAAAAATTGATTCATCCTTTGAGTGGCAGTCCCACTCCTTCTTCTGATTCTATTATCGCGTCTTCTTCCCCATCTCTTACCCCCTCGGGAATAGTGATTTTCTTTAGGAAGAGACCGACGCTTTTCTTGCTCTTGACTCGATACCTCCTGGAATTGATAGTAAAATATTTGATGCGGAGGGAGATGTTCTTTTGCTTGAAAAATTATTAAATATTGATTCCACAAAAGATCTCCTTCTTCAAGAGCTTAATAATGATTATGAGGGAGATATCCTTTTTCTTGAAAAATTATTAAAGGATGAACCTTCAGAAGCAAAGTACTCAGAGATCGATTCGCTTAATAAGGGACCATCTGATACCTTTTTAATGGGTACACGAAAATCAAATTCAATCCTCTTAAGGATATTGATAACCTTGTTTCAATCCCAAGGGTATCTGAGAAACCCTTGGATTCTCTTGATCTAATCTCAGAAACTTTCGATATGACTATCATAAATCCTTTGTTTGATTGCAATTTTGAATTTACTTTAAATTCTGACGATCCTATATTTGATATTCAGAATGAGGAGAGTGATGAGATCGAAACGGATACTATATAGAAGCGGTCCAAATTCATAACTCACAAAGTACCGCACAAATCCCATCTCCGTACGAAAAGTTAAATTATGATTTAACCATGCCTAAACCAATCCTTACCTTCTCACACTTTTGTTATGGCATTTTTGGTTCTCATCGTGTTTTTGACATACTTGGCCCAAGACTACTATTTTATTTATCATACAATTTTGGCCTCGTCTTTCCTAAAGAATACCTCAAATTTCTCTCATTAAATATATTCCTGCTAGGAGACGAAAATGAAGTATTTGATCCCAGAATTATCGTTGTTTACGTCGAATCAAAAGTTTGAAAGAGTTCCACCGAAGATTGAATCGTCCTGCCTGTTTGACTTTAATGAAAATTTAATTTTGGGCGAGTCAAGCTAGTGACTCATTAATAAACAAGCGCTTCTCGGATGGCAACCCATGTTATCTATCTCCATCTCTTTTTATTTTTAATAAGTAGTTAGTAGTATTAATAAATAAGTGTGGGGGTGTGCTTCTCTACATGTTGTGCTTTGTGGTGCTTGTTTTTGCTTCCAGGATTCCTTATGATCGTGAAGATCTTCGTGCTTGTTTTCAATCCTCCAACACTCGGTCTCCGATTATTTACATGATTATATCTTGGGAAATCCTATATCCTGATCATATATATATATATATATATATATATATATATATATGTATGTATGTATATATGTATGTATGTATATATATGTATGTA
>BQNB010135874.1:0-18091 GCA_026074375.1 Tanacetum coccineum
AACCTTGGGGACCGACAGTGTAATTTACCCTTTTATATATTTTATTTATGCGGTGGATGTTGATTTATTGTTCTTAGTTTTTTGTTAGAAGGTCTGGTGGCCCTTATTCCTTACCTTTGACTTTGAAATAGTATGGGCCTCACGAGTTGTAGCCAAAAGAAACAAAAAATCATAGGCAAAAGCCTCAATAAGTCCTCTAAAAAAGACTTGAATGTTGTAGTGAAACGGCTAGTTTTGAATATTATAAAATTGAAAAGTTTAGGGACCAACGGTTGTTAATGAGTGTTTAAACAAGAAAGACCTAAAAGACGAAAAAGTCCATGCAACAAGCTAACGAGAAAAACAGACGAGCGTTAATAATATGACTAAATCTACGAGAAAATGACCCACGACGAAGAAAAAAAAGTTAGAAATTAAACTTGAGAGTTTTAGAATTTAGGACGAAATACGAGAATTTGGAAGTATTGAGGGACCAAGGGTGTCAGTTACGTATAATAAAATATACTTACCGACTGTATCATATATACTCTATAAATACCATGTAAACATTCGCATGAATGCATTCAACGTATTCAAATAATCGCAATATAACTTTCATTTTCACAAGTACGCATTAAGGTTTGATTTCTTTAGTTAGATTTTACAGTTATTCCTGTTCATGAATCTTTTATTAGTTCGTCGACTTATGATACATTATCTGATTACTTGAATGTGCAGTAAAATCGATATGAAGAATATGGCGGGTAGTAAAACTAAGGCTAAGAAAACGGTTACTGATACGGCTGCATTTACGACGCTCTATCCTAAGTTTGCTGCGGTGGAACAGAAGGAGATTACTTCTGCTAGTAAGGCTGATGGTATGTGTATGATTATTTGCGGTTCGTTTGGTTGTTTGTTGTTACTTCTAATTTTTTTTAGTTAGTTTAATGAAGTTAAGTTTGTTGTTTGCGTAATGATGTTGCAGGGATTAAGTTTCGAGTGGTTTCGTATAACATTCTTGCTGAGGTATGCATACATATTCATAACCTGCGTTTGATACTTTGTTGCATGTATTTTCACATTATGTTATTACGAATAAAAAATATTTATGTAAATGAAAACATAAATAATAATGAACTGAAAAGTTTAGGCCAGTAAGACGACACATGATTTACGTGACATAATCAATGTTATTGAGATGAATACGAGATTGCGTATAATTTATAATGTCATATGAGAAACGCTAGAGGCCAATTCAGGTTAGATCCAACTTGCAAGCGATGATGCGGCTATCTGCTCACAATCAGTTTTCCTCACTTAAACATGTTAAAATGCCGATATTCTCGGTTATTGAATGGCTAATGTTGCTTATGTGGTAACTTAGAGAAATTAAGCACACAAGTTAGACAAGATAATCCTTATGTGGTAATTAAGGGATACCATGGTTGTATACTCGTATACGTGATTTGTTCTGCTGAATAGCGTATGTTCGTGTGTGCATATAATCAAGCATGTAATTACGTAGAGTATAAGTGATTATTGTAGCTATCGGCAAACTCATTATCATTCATGTTGCAGGCATACGTAAGAAGTGGCGATAAAGGGAAATTTCCCCACTCTCCAGCGGCTTGTCTCAAGTGAGTTTCTTGATCTCTTAATGTTCTTTTGTACGGTGAATTAAAGCTATTGCGATATGAAATTCTTAATATTTTGAAATCTATGAAATATTGATCACAATATGTTTAGTTTATAGCCTAAATATATACATGCAGTATTAATCTACTGTGGGATTTTGTCACAGGGAAAAAACTCGTGCGCAAGTAACTCTTGATGTTCTCAAGAATCTTGATGCTGATATCTTATGCTTACAGGTTTTCTTTATATCTTTTATCCTCTGTCATATCTTTTAAACTCATACTAGTCGTGTCAAATTACACTTATGACTAGGCGACTCAGTAGTCAGTACGGCAACTCATAAATACACGTGACTCAAATGCCAAACTCATGTGTTTGATGATCCACTCATTCTTGGATCAGTATAGAGTTATAGTATTAGTACTCATTCTTGGAACCTTATACATATTCTGTTAATTTGTTGCTGTAAGTAAGTCCATTATATTCATTAACTTGTTCAATATAACTGCTGTTTTCAGGAACTAGACAATTATGATAATTTCTACAGAGAAAAAGTAGGGCAGTATGATTACTCTAGTATCTATGTTAAAAGAGGTGGGACGAAAAAAGACGGATGTGGGATCTTCTACAAGCACAGCAAGTAAGCTTTATAGAAATATTAGATTTAAAGTATTCATATCAATTGTAAATTTGTAATCTTTACCCTTTTGTTTATTTGATATCCAGATTGGAGTTGGTCATAGAAGAAAAAGTTGACTATAATGACCTTGCTGAGTTGATTCTAGATGAATCAACACGTGAAAAACCTAAGGAGAAAGCTCATGATTCTGATATGAATGGTACTAAGATTGTATGCAATTTTCAATATATAAAAACTTGATGTAATTAATTGTTAACATTTTTTATATGTTTGTTAATTGATTAATAGAGATCCATGATAAAATCAAGCAAATTTACATGGATAGATATTAGATATCTTTCAATCCTGTTCATTAGTTAAAACTAATTTGGTTAAAAATATGAACAAATACGCATAATTTTAAATACTTTCTTAATTGTAAGTTCCAAGATTCAAGAAATCGGGAATACCCTTATATTGATGTTAATAGGAGGCCTAAAAATAAGTTAAAAGATTTAGTGCTATGTGGTATTTATTTATATAAGGCTTACGCAATCGATTATATCGATGGATGTGGCCGGAGTTTATAGTACTTAAGAAGCCTTATGTGAATAAATAGCTATGATTTAATTATTGATAATTAGACATATTAATGGTATGCATGCCTAATTGTTAGTGGTTTAACTAAATGTAATTAGTTTAGTTGTGTATTATAATATGTTTTATTTTAAGTTCTTGACTTGTGAGAAAATAAAAGGGTTTTTCAGAAAACAAATATAAACATGACTAATGATTATCGAAATAAGATTTATTATGGACTATATAATGCAAACAGTCAAAAGTGGATTCGGCTTACATCCGATATAAAATCTTTCATGATTAGACTAGCAATTTATAGTTCATAAATAATGTTCCAAAATTAAAGGGTTTTATGAATAAAACTAGACGCTATGGACTCATGGGAAGTACGACTCATCCACTAGAACAAACTATAAGAGAAGTTTAAGGCAGAGTGGTCAACATTCCTAAAGAATTCAGGTTTTTAATATGCTTCGCGCTGACACTGATCACCACGCTTTCTTTGTGCGTTCGAATTGGAGTTACCGTGAAACCATTGCATGTCACTAAAGTGTTATTTTTGTTTGAAAAAAAAATATATAACTCTTTTAGATTGGAAAACACGATGAATCGTCAATTAAAAGCTCCTCACTTAATTTATGATAAAAGAAACATAAAAATAATGAAACCGTAATAATAACTAATTGAGTAATATTTTTTATTAAAATCATGATACGAAGATGGTATGCATGCTTCTTCGTACAAATTAGACACGACAAATAAAATACCCTTTTCCAACTAAGTTATTGATCATCTAATTTGTAAAACACTTGTTGATTGCTCTTTACTATGGCGTGAGCCGTTGTAGATTTGCAACACAAGTAATTAATAAAATACGCCTTTTTCCGTGAGACGTGATTGTTACGACGAAGGTACTATTTTGAAATTGGAACGACGTAGCGTTGTTGTGGTTAGACTATTAACACGCTGCATAGATGGGATAAACATCTTACTAGATATTATTGTAATAAAGTAATCCCCATATGTTTTAGGAAGTTGCAAAAGTGAGAATTATCAATCGTTGATTACCTTTTGAATACACCATCACTAGCATATCAACGATATGGAGGGGGTATGTCAAGTTATGGGTCCTAACATAGGAAATTAATTGTTTATTTAAACTAAACAAAGGTAAAAAATTTCCTTTCCCAAAGAGTATTATCGAAAATACTATTCCATGAACTTTATGTTTTTGTAGCTGGCACTACTGTTCAAAAACATAAACCATTCTGCTTTCATGTCGAATGTTTGAAAAAGAAAAACTTTACGGGATTATCTTCAATGCTGTTTGAGCACGACTTAATTAGCCTGAGAGTCGAGAAGAAAATGCATGTCAATAAACAGGCCTTACCTCCTGCTCATGATGCTGGTGCTGAACCAAACATGTGGCTCAGTGGACAGCTTTAATGATACTCAATACTGAACTTGCTATGTCTGATGCTCGGGAGATATACCCCCTGAACTACATTGACAGTTTGAATTGCACTATCCGAAATGACATGCTTCAGGAGCTTTAGATCTAAGATTGAGAAACAAGCTGGAGGTGAGAAAGTTTGACTTAATCCAATCTTTCCATGCTTGCAAACCAAGAGGAGGGTAATCAGGTTGCGAGCTATGTCCTTAAGATGAAAGGATTATGTTGAAGCAACTGGAACGTCTTTGTTATAAGCTACCACAGGATATCTCAGTAGGCTTTAATCCATAATGGCCTTACTAAAAATTTTGTAGGATTTGTAAGAAATTACAATATGCATAACATGGGAAAGACAATTGGTGAAATTCATGCTATGCTTATTGAGTATGAGAAGGGTTTACCTAAAAAGGCTGAAACACCACAAGTAATGATGATTAGAGATGGTAAAATCCAGAAGGCCAATAAGAAATCGCTTAAAGGCAAAAGCAAAAAATAAGGATAAAAGGCGAAGGGAAAGATAAGAAGGTTTATATCCCTAAGCCTAACAACCCTAAGCCTACTGCTAAGGAGCGCCCAGCTAAGGATGATGCCTGCCACCACTGTAAGGAGGTAGGACATTGGAAAAGGAACTGTCATGTGTATCTTGCTGAGTTGCAGAAGAAAAGGAAGCAAGTTGGCTCGCCATTCTTCAGGTATCTCACATAGAATTATTCTTTCCTACTAATAACTCCTGGTTGTTATGACACTGGTTTGTGGTACTTAACATGTGTATTACTAAACAGGGAGTTAGGATCGAAAGGAGCTGAAACAAAGGAGTTCTTTACTTGTACCGTGTGCAAATGAAGTTTTCGGCACAAGTAGATATCAATTGAAGTTTTGACTTAGTTTTACCTAATACCTTGTGATATTTTGTTTAGACAATTGGTCATTCTGCACTACTACTAAACTAGAGTGTATTTCATACATTTTTCTCGTTTGGTTTGACAATGGATTTGTTCAATGTTTATCGGATTAAGGAAAAATACAGTTTCAAAGAATGGTGTTCTTTTATTTTAATGCTGTTTCTTCGAATGTATTTATGAAATTGATTAATGCATGATCTTGTACCAAAATGTTAATTATATTTAAAATGTTAGCAATAAAATAGTCGGTAAGTCTGAAAAAAAAAATAAAAAAAAAAAAAATCATATCGTTGGAACTCCACTTATCTATTCACTGTCGTCTTGCTCATAAAAATTAAAGAAACGTATAAACACTACAACAATGATGTGCTGTTAAAGTCAAAGGATGAAGAATCTTTTTGATAAATGCGAAACTTGTTTAACTGGCAAGATGACAAAGAAACCTTTACCTCATAGTAACGAAAGGGCAAAAATCTGTCTTGGAATAATACATACTGATGTTTGTGGTCCACTTAGACATGTGTCAAGACAAGGAGCTAGCTTACTTCAATTTACATCCCAATATATTATAGTCGTTATATTTGTTATGTTTATGCTTCTTAAACATAAACATGAGGTAATTGAAAACGTTCAATAGTTGTTTAAAAATGAGTTGAAAATCAACTCGGTAAAAGACCATAAAGGCAATACGATCTTAGATCGTGTGGCGAATACATAAGCCAAGAGATTAAGGATTATCTAAAAGCTAACGGAATTGGTTCAACAAACGTACTCCTCCATACACACCACAACATAAGGAAGTGTTCTGAGAAGAAAACCGCACTTTGTTTATATATGACAATGATGAATCTTACAACTCTACCTTTATCCTTTTAGATTATGCTCTAAGAGTTAGCAACACGCATTCTCAATATGGTTCTAGACAAAGAAGGTGATAATACACCATATGAACTGTGGTATGGAAAAGTTCCCAAACTTGTATTACTTAAAGGATGGGATGGTGAGGCTTCTTGTGAAGAAGAGAGATACGCCTGGCAAACTCGCACAAAGATCCTGTTAAGTGTATCTTCAAAGATACCAAAGTAAACGATGGGTACTTATTTTCTACTTCCCACCATGAAAACAAAATTGTTGTTGCAAGGTATGCTGAATTCTTTGAGAAACGTCTCATAAGTCAAGAAATCAGTGGGAGGGCGGTAGATCTTGATGAGATTCAAGAAGAAGAAGATATAATACCTTATGATATCACTAGCAACATTCCTCAAGAAGTGGAGGGTTTTGAACCACCACAAGAGGAAGTGATTCCGATTCGTAGGAACGAAAGACGACGTCGAGCTCCAAACCGTTTATGTCTAAATGTAGAGGTGGAGGAGCATAATCTAAGGGATCTTAATGAACCCACTAGCTATAAAGCCGCAATGTTAGATTTAGAATCTAATAAGTGGATTGATGCTATGAATGTGGAAATACAATCCATGAAGGACAATCTGGAACGGGTCCGGTCGACCTACCACCTGGTTTAAGACCTAGTGCGAGTAAGGTGGCCTTTTAAGAAAAATACCGACATTGAATGTATTTACAACACGCTATAAAGCTCGTCTTGTAGCAAAGGGTTATACTCAACTTTACGGGGTTGATTATGAAGAAACGTTCTCACCTGTCGCTGACATTAGAGCTATTAGAATTCTCATATAATTAGGCAGCATCATAATTGTGCCATATTATAAGATATGGCAAATGGACGATAAAAACATTCCTCTTAAATGGTACCGTTGATGAAGGACATCTAATTGTGCAACCTAAGTTTTGTGATCCTAAATTCAACCTAGAAAAGTATGCCAAGCTTCACAGATCTATTTAAATATCACTTAAGCAAGCTCCAAGAAGCGAACAAAAGATTTGATGAGACATCAAAAGGTTTTGGTATTTACCTCAAATCTTGATGAGCCATGTGTATATCAAAAGGCTAGTGGGAGTAATGTTACATTCCTCATCTTGTATGTTGATGACATAATCATCATGGGAAATGACATTCCAAGTTTACAAAGTGTAAAGGATTATCTTGGAAAGTGTTTCACCATGAAGGATTTAAGGGAAGCAACATTTATTCTTGGAATCAAAATCTATAGAGAAATAGATCGAATGCGATTAATGACTAAATTGTCAAAATGCTTTACATGGATAAGCTCTTGAAAGAGATATAAAAATATATAATACCAAACCGTGTCATAACCCCTGCAAGAAAGACATGACTTGAACAATCACAAGGTGCTCAAACGCGTAAAGAGGTAAATCGCATGAAGAATGTACCTATGTTTCAGGCTGTAGGATCCATCATGTATGTGGTTAGATGCACAAAGACCTGATGTTAGGGCTCGCACAAAAAATGACAAGAGATTTCAACAGAATCCAGGTACCTCACTGGACTGCAGTGAAAAATATTCTTAAAGTATATAAGAACCACAAAAAAAAATGTTCTTGGTTTATGTTGGAAAACCTAAAAAAGCACAGAACTTAATTTGAATGCTATTGCATGCTGGATTCGAGACTGATAGATGATGTACACTAAGTCATAGACAGGGATATGTTTTCGTTTCTGAATGGAGTCGCAGTGATTGGAAGAGCTCCAAGGCAAAGTACCACTGCAATGTATGCACAAGAACTGAATACCTAACTGCGTCAGAAGCTGCATAGAAGCTGTTTGGATTAGGAAATTTTAACTCAGGGCTTGGTATAGTAACAACGATAAATAACCATTTAAATATGTAACTCAAAGCGACAATCAGTGCATTTCATTAGCTAATGAAACCGGAGTTCAAAAAGTGAGCGCCCAGACACTATCAAAGAACGATATCATTATGTTCGCGAGTGTGTTGAACTGGGCGAAATAAGGATACTTAAAGTTCACACAGATAACAATCTAGTTGATCCTTTTACAAAGGCTTTATCAAATAGGAAGCTTACTCAACATGTCAGGGGCATGGGTGTTAGCCTCAAAATATTAAGCCGAACAGGAAGTTCGTTCATTACGTGTACGAGTCTCGGTCATTTAATTAGTTAATGTTGTAATAGTATAATATCGGGAATCGGGCTTGATAGTTAATCTAATATTTTATATGTTTCGGGTTTAATCCCAAGCAAAACCCAAGCCCGGGTCCTAGTTAAATATCCCGCGCGTCATTTAACGCGACGGGGAATATAAACTCTTTTCTATTTAGAAAAGAGTTAGTTGTTAAAATAATAAATCTTTTCCTTTTCCTAAACTCTCTCATCTCTCTATCTCTCTCTCTTCTTTCTCTCTCTACAAAACAACTCATCTCTCTTTCTCTTTTCTAGATCAAATTCGTGAATGATATATATGTTATGAAGTGTTTATCGGGATCCTACAATTGGTATCAGAGCATAGGAGAAATCCGTTTTGTTTACCAACTGATTTCGTGGTTAAATAAGCTCAAAATTCGTGGCTTATTTTAAGCCAAAAAGGCCACGGCTCGAATTTTTATGGGCTTATTGGGTTATTAATCTTATTCTCTCCTTGATCTACATGTTAAACAGGTTAGATTGTAACAATTTCAAGTGTTGCATAAGCATCAAGTTCGAATTATAAGCTTATAAAGTTTGGTGTTCTTCGTAGAGGGTTGCTTCGTTTTTTATGATCCACGAAGAAATACATGTAATTAGATGGTTAATCTTCATATACCATCATAATATTACATGTTATAGCCCATTTTAGTGGATAAAAAGCTTATTTGGAGTGATTATGCAAAATTCGAACTTGGTGTTCTTCATGGCGGTTTGACAAGAATAGGGGACAAGATCCACCTTTTAAGGAAAAGTCAGGCGGCGGTTTGACTAGTCAAAGGCGGGTTGATTAAAATAATCAAAATATAGCCGGCGGTTTGCCATTTGGTGGCGGTTTGAATAGGTACCACGGCGGTTTGATTATTTTATTGAGCAAAAAGAAATGTTACTCTGCCCAAAATTCAAAAAATCCACGGCGGTTTGACAAATGTTCTAGGCGGCGGTTTGCCCTAGGCGGCGGTTTGCCCATGGCGGCGGTTTGCCTTGTGGTGGCGGTTTGGTGTAATAATGGTGGCGGTTTGCCACACAGAAAACCTAGGTCGATCCGCGCATCAGGTGGGCATGTGACCGACTTTGGGCATGTGACCGAATTTGGGAATATTATAATCAAAACAAGGACAACAAACAAACACCACAATCAACCATAACAACATACCACACAAACAACAACACTTAATCCCAAAATGATCCTGAAAAGATTCACTTAAACGACAAAAAGGCTAGAGACTCGGATAATGATGACAAGTGATCACGAAGTTGGTTTTGAGTTATCCTTATTTGCAATTGAGAGGTTGAATTTCATAAAGGAGTCTAACTTATTTTCATTATCGTGACTTTATTTCTATTTCTATCGATTGAAGACTTGCATGAACGTATACAGTATTAAGATAAAGACTTGGTTTATCTCTAGTTTCCCAGAGGGTCAAGGGGCGTTTTGGATGAAGACCTGGAATACTATCACTTAAAGATTTACATTATTGTGCTCAGTGTCACAACAACACGCAGAAATGTCTGTTGTGGATAATATCCAAAAGTGTTGTACTTCTTTAAACTTTTGATGGAGTCTAAGGTACTTAGAGATTCCACTTCGCACCGTTCTTCAATCAACAATATTGCAAGCTTAAGTAGCAAATTTGGGTGATTTTTGCTCAAGTTCAAGTTTGGTATATCGAGTCACTTCACCAAGTGACCACAAAAGCAATAGCCAAAGAATAACGAGGTTGGTAAGATTAGCCAGAGAGTATAAAGGTTGAGATGTAATCAGCACTTCTCACGGGTATTTTTATGCTATTCCAAGACAACAATACTTCACAGTATAAGCAAATTCTTCAAAGTTCTTCAACGACATTCATATACAAGAACTTAATTTGTGCATATGACTAGAACTTCTCGATTATATGGACGTACACGACAATGATGCTTCCTGAAGTTCGCTACCAACAAGGGTGGAAAAAGAGTACATCAGGTCTTAATTGACTTGATGTTACCATATCAACTTCCAAGGGGAAGTTTGTTAGCCCTAAAAAAATGTTTAGTATGGTTTGTGAAGTATTATGCAAACATGAGAAGAACAGTTGCTGATTTCTCGCATGCACCCCGAACGAATATTCACTAAGCCCTAATGACAAGAAGTAGTGGTATAGTTGGTGTGGTTTGACTTCTACAAAATTCCGTTGTGCACGTTAATGAACGGTAGAAGATTGTTCAAGCTACATCAAAGTTTCAGAATCTGCTTAAAGATAGGATGTGTTTGGGGGAAGCCGATTCAGAAACTTCGCCAAAAGGAGTCAATGAAAGAAAGCATATCACGACATTTTGCATGGATGTGGGGAAGTTAATCGAACTCATGCATACTACAATGGTTCAAGAACAAGTAAAGACAATGAAGATCCAAGGTGGAAACAATTTTAAGACGAGGAGAACTCAGAAGACAACTTCAGCTGTGGAAGCGCTTTGGAAGACTATATTACGTTGTTATTTGTACTTGTTAGGAAAATTTAAAGTAATTCCGTAATCCACATATTGGGGTGAGATTGTAGCCCTAAAATAAATGGTGACTTATCTGAAATACAAAATCATTTATAGTCCTGTCGGGTTAGTTTAGCTAGTAAAGCCCAGGACTATAAATACCCCCTCCATACTTCCATAGAGGGGTGAAGCTCACTTTTGTAAAGTGTGTGTGTGTGTGTTTTTCTTCTCTTTTCTCTCAACAAACACACACACTCTTCCTATCTCATTTCCCTTTTCTCTCTATAATGAATAAATTCCTCTTTCATTTACAAGCCTCCAGAAGAGGGGCTAAATAATTTTCTGTGTACTTAAGAGAATCTAAAGTTAACATGGGCTTCGTTCTGCTAGTAGTTTCATTAGATCTTGTTTTAGTAATTGATAGTGGGATGTAAAACAATTTATTTTCTGATAATGATACTTTGATATTTGTTATTTTATATTTATAAAAATGTGTCCGTATATTGCATGTTAAATCCATGAATAATAAATGTAAAATATCTAAATAAATCCATTTCTATTAACAATATTAGAAAATTGTTAAACTACACAATACAAATTGATTTGGTGATATTAGAGATATTGAGGATTAGTCCACCAAACTCACATGATATTCATAAAGAGAATATTGGATTCCCCCGCCACAAGAACACACTTTTTGATACGAGCATCATAAATTGAATCTTGTACGTGATTTTTATTTACATAAATCCAAGAACTAGAACCGCAAGTCGGTTTAGCCAATTGGATAATCCTATCTTGATATATTTTAAATGTCCTGAATAAGGTAACTAATAAAGGGCTATATCAGAAATGAATTTATGCACATGATGACTGGACACTTGTATTTAATATATAATTTGTTCCTTTTAAATTGTTGAAAGAAGATAACCACACTAGGGCCCCTCATTAGAAATAATCAATGTTGGCGTATTGTGGCCTACCTCCTAAAACTTCAAAAAAGAATAGGTCTTAAGATTATTAGTAATACTTGAATTACTCCTATATGAGAAACATAACGTCGTTAAATCTGGAATGACAATGATCCATATCCAATTTAACAACGGTATCGGAAACAAAGGGGATTGTAAATCATAAATCATTTGTTCAATCCCGTGAAACCACACTCGTAAATTTTTTGGGAGCATTGTCGTTTGCTAGACGCTTACCAATGTTATTATATTATTCATACATGTCCAAGTGGGAGCTGTTGGATTATGACCATATATGAATTAATATATGTCCGGAAATATTTTCGAGCCTAAGGGGACGCACACGTTTATATGTAAAATGACGAGAAAATATATTAAGGTAATATATTAAGTGAATAACAAACGATCGTTAAATGTTAACGAGTATTAATAATTAGTTAAACGTTTAAAGGTTAAACGTGAGGGACTAATAAAGAATAACCAAAGAATAAAGGGTTCGGTTGCCCTTTTTCTTCCCTTAGTCGGCTAGGAGTGTAATCCCACAAGGATTAGGAGTCTAAGGTTATAAATATATGTTTAGGCTTTCATTATTTGATAACTTGAGAAAAACCTAAACATAAAATCGACCTATCCCTTTTCTCCTTAGTCGACCGGCCCCTAGAAGAGTTTCGGGGTCTTTGGTTTGTCTTCCCCGATCGAACCAAAACAAACGAACACCTTTAGGTTTCGTTTGTATTTTCATCATCCCCAACCACTAGGTGATATTGATCGCGAGGATTTCTTTGATTGATTCAAAGAATAAGAAGATCGATTTTGTTTATTTTCACTACTATACTACTAGCATACCACGTTGTTTTGCCTAAAAACTATAGTGTGTGGAAGCTTAGAGGAATTATACTTTGATTCTTGTGGTTTCGCGTGTGGTATTATACACACGCGTATATAGAAGACGGTGTTTACGGTTACCTTTAAATGGTGTATCGTTTCGTGCTAAAAGGTATACTTCTTCTATTCTTGTTAATTAATGTATTCTACATGTTATCTTTATTCCGCTGCGTACTCGTGTTAATTAATATGGTTAATTAGATTGTAAAACCCAACAGTAATTACGTAGAGTATAAGTGATTATTGTAGCTATCCGCAAACTCATTATCATTCATGTTATAGGCATACGTAAGAAGTGGCGATAAAGGGAAATTTCCCCACTCTCCAGCGGCTTGTCTCAAGTGAGTTTCTTGATTTGTTAATGTTCTTTTGTACGCTAAATTAAAGCTATTGTGATATGAAATTCTTAATATTTTGAAATTATGAAATATCGATCATGATCATATGCTTAGTTTATAGCCTAAATACATACAGTATTAATCTTCTGTGGGATTTTGTCACAGGGAAAAAACTCGTGCGCAAGTAACTCTTGATGTTCTCAAGAATCTTGATAGCTAGAAATCTTCAGGCTGAAACGTAATGCAAAAAGGTTCGACCAAGGTCGTTACCGTCCCACGGTCCCATAATCAATTCGGTCGGGTTCTTCTCCACTAACACTAGAACTACTGGCAGACTCGTCCCCCCTAGACTTTTCAATTTATTGGGTCGGTCACAAGAACACGAGTAAATGGTTTAGGTTCCAATTTTAAAATTTCTATTCAAGACCTTTAAGTTTTATATAAAAAAAATTTACCACCCCCTATTTTCCCACTATAAATCACTTATTTCTAACTCATATTTCCAACACAATATTTCTTACAATTTATACTACAAAACTCAAACAATGTCTAACAAAAATAAAACACCCAAATCCCGACGTCAACAAACCGTTCCAACAAATACCGACCCTAACTTTATGTTACACGGTCAATCCCCACCGGTTCATTTTACTCACGGCGGAATCCAATACCTTTCCCCACCAAATCCGTATTCCGTTCCTTGGTATACCCAACAAGCGCAAAATCAAATTTATCGTCCACAACGAGCATCACCGCCGCCAAGCCAATCTCTCCGCACTCGGCTTTTAATCTTGACGATGACAATTTTGAACCTTTATGGGCTTCCGCTTCTCAACCGTTCCAACCCTATTCGGAAGGTCCATCCCAACCGGTTGAAAACGACTCTCCCGTCGAGGAAGTTGAGCCCGTGCAACCAAAACGAAAATATACAAGAAGATCAAAACCTACCAAGAAGAATGACAAAGAGTTCGTCGAACCGTGGACCATTGAGGAGGAGATAGCTTTGTGTAAAGCTTTCGTAGCGAAGTCGGAGGATAGCGTCCAAGGAAATGGCAAAAAAAGGGCAGGGTTTTGGAGGGAAGTAGCTGAGCGATTTCACGAAGAAATGGGCGAAGACAAAAGAAGCTACGATTCTGTTAACTGCAAATGGAAAAAAATAGGAATTCGTTCCCTGACGGTTAGACAATTTGAAGAGATTTATAATAGTTTACCGAGATAGGCCACCAAAGGGATTCATTGATAAAACTGTCAATCAAAAGCGAGCACGAGTATCAATACTATTTACAATGCTCCTTTTACATTGACTGAATGTTTGAAGATTTTGAAAGACCAACTAAGTGGAAAAAAGGTAAAATGCCATTTTTATAAATCCAAACAATCAACTGTCCAAAAAATCGATGACATCAAAAAACGTCACAAGGTAATTCAGAATTCATCACTCACTGGCGTGAATCTAAACGATGAAGCAGCTGATTCAGAGGATGTAGAAGCTCAAGAGGTTCCTGCACCAATTGGCCGAGAACTGGCTAAAAAGAAAGGATCATCATCTGGTGCTCGTTCCGAAAATTTAATTGCAGGTGATCCTAGTCTCGTTGACGCGTTGCTTAGTAAATTCACAATGGCCGCAACGCCGTTTTTTCGCAGAGGAAGGAATCCTCCTCTGAGTATTTACGAATTAAAGAGCGTGAATTGGAACTGGAAGAACGGAAACGCCAGGAGTAAGGAGAATTGGAGAGACTGAGGATTGCACAACGTGATAAAGAATTAGACCTCCAACAAAACTTTTCGAAATATCAGCACAAACAAAAAGTTGAGGAGGCCCTCAAGTATGACAATGAGAACCATTATCTTTAACAACTGCAGAGCTTTATCTACGGCGTTGTTTTTGAAGAAAAAAATCAAGGAGCGTTGGAATTTAGACTATTAGTTTTTAGTTTCCCCTAATTAATTTTAGTATTTGTATTTTTCCGATTTTTAATTTCAGAATTAGTATTTCGTATTTTTAATTTCATACTTGTATTTGAATGAGCTTAAATTATTTATTAATTAATGTATTTAAAAAAAAATATGTTCGGTGTCCTCTTCGTTCACCACTACTTGTGTTTTGTCACGTGAGGTCAAAGAGAGAGAAAAGCTGAGTTGAGCGCTGACGTGGCGGTGTCCTCTGCCGTCACCACTACATTCAGTCTGCTTACAGGTTTCTTTATATCTTTTATCCTCTGTCATATCTATTAAACTCATACTAGTCATGTCAAATTACACTTATGACTAGGTGACTCAGTAGTATTAGTACTCATTCTTGGAACCTTATACATATTCTGTTAATTTGTTGCTGTAAATAAGTCCATTATATTCATTAACTTGGTTTTTGTATTGAAACATTTCATATAACTGCTGTTTTCAGGAGCTAGACAATTATGATAATTTCTACAAAGAAAAAGTAGGGCAGTTTGATTACTCTAGCATCTATGTTAAAAGAGGTGGGACGAAAAAAGACGGATGTGGGATCTTCTAGAAGCACAACAAGTAAGCTTTGTAAAAAGAAAACCATTTCATTGATATTAATTTTAAAGTATCCATATCAACTGTAAATTTGTAATCTTTACCCTTTTGTTTATCGGATATCCAGAATGGAGTTGGTCATAGAAGAAAAAATTGACTATAATGACCTTGCTAAGTTGATTCTAGACGAATCAACACGTGCAAAACCTAAAGAGAAAGCTCTTAATGATATGAATGGTACTAAGAGTGTTCTTTTAAATTTTTTGTATATCGTAAGACTGTGGGCTGTCGTCGAATATAATGTTGTTTCTTTTTTGATTGCGGCATAGGTCAAGGAACTAGTTCAAAGGACCATGGAGATCCTAATGATCCATATGTACGGCTGAAACGTGATTGTGTTGGAATCATTGGCGCTTTCAAGTTAGAGACTGCTACAACACAATGACAACGGTGGCAAACTCACATATTTACTGGTAATGATGATTCCAGTTCTATCCTTATGTTTTAACCGATTCAATTTGGTAGATAATTTATTATAGGGATAATTACCTGGAAATGTATCTAACTTGCCATGTTTTCTAGTTGTGTGTAGTCTACTATTTTTTCTTAAAATAACACTAAACTTTCAAATTCGGTCTATTGTGCGTATCCGATGACCTACAAACCGGCTTATGTCTACGTGGCACCAGTTTTTAACATTTCCAAACACCTCACTTCACATTTGTCTTCTCTTCTTAACTCCAAAGCCAAACACAACCCTTCTTCTACATAACCATCATCCACCCCTCTGTTTTCTTCAACTAAAACTTTTATCATCACATCACTCAAAAAATTTCAAATCCTTTTTATTTAAACACGGGGGTTTTAACAAAAACAGAAGAAAAAAATCATACTGGAAAGAGTTAGGCACACTAGTACATATTAGAACAACCATTCATAACCAATAAATGAGTAGATATGATGCAAGCATTTATAATTAATCTTTATCTTCTTTTCAAATTCTATTTTCATTCCATACAAATTCCAACAACAGATCCATATATTTTCAAACAAACAAGAGCATGTGGATTACGACCGGCGCAAATGACCATTGCTTAACGAGACAGGTGTACCGATCTGATAAAGAAGATTAGCCGGTGGTGAATCTGGTGCTCTTTTTAGTTATGGGTTTTTGTTAACTGTTAGCTAGAAAGATTTTGTTAGTTATGAGAAATGATGGTGGCAACAGGGTTTGCAACGGTGGTTGTTATGGCAGCTCCGGTGGTGTTATGAAATATCTGATGGTGGTAGTTTCTTTATAGGAAGATGAAGATGTACCATATGAATGGGTGCTTAGAAATGTATTTTGAGTTGATGATGTGTTATATTAAGTTGACGTGGTCTATCTACGTGTAATTTGTTACAAATAAATATAAATAAAAATTTAAATAATAACCGGTGACCTAGTGGACAAGTCACACGCTACACGCAATAGATTAAATTTGAAAGTTTTGTGTTATATTAGGAACATATTTACTGGTAATGATGATTCCAGTTCTATCCTTATGTTTTAACCGATTCAATTTGGTAGATAATTTATTATTTTGTGTTGAATGTCGACAATAAAAAATTATAATTCTGTTTCTTAGGGACCCAGAATGGGCTGCTGTGAAGCTTGCACAGGCGAAATATTTCTTATCACGTGTAGCTCAGTTCAAGAAAATGGTATCTGAAAAGTTTAAGTGCACTCCTTCAATGCTCATTGCAGGGGATTTCAATTCGGTTCCTGGAGATAAGGTACACATCATGTCATTCAATTTTGCGCTAATCGGATAAAAAAAGCTACTAACTTTAGTTTGGTTTCTATTTTGAGCAATGAACTTTTATAGGCTAGAAACAATGATCCAACTTTCAGTAATTTGAAATCCAAGTTAATGACTTTTATAAAATTTTGGTTTAAGGTAATCTGACCCCATAAGTGACTTTTTTTGGACATGCCGCCAAGAAACCGGCTCTATATTCATAAGATGACATGACAGTTCGAAAGTTTCATGGTGCCTGATATGATGGTTAAAGTGTATGCAAATTTTCCTTTTCTTTTCATAAGTTTACACTAAAGTTTCATGAAACCTGCAGTTTCTATTGTATATGCAAACCATGAAAACTAATATTGAGTCAACTGACTAATTTGAAAAAAGGTTTAGTGGACACTTGATGGTTCTAATGGGAGTTTATTTTATTCACGTTTCAGGTGTACCAGTACCTTGTTTCAGGTGATTCAATGGCAGAACCTTTGTGCAGTGTTTATGCATACACAAGGGGTGAACCAAAGTTCACAAACTATACCCCTGCATTCACTGCAACAATCGATTATATACTATTCTCCCCCTCTGAGGGAATCAAGCCAATTGGGTACCTTGAGCTCCCAGAAGCCGATACGGCTAGTATAAAAGGCGGATTACCAAATCTTTCGCATCCCAGTGATCATCTTCCAATCGGCGCTGAGTTTGTGGTTGTCTAAGATGATTGAGCCTCTTTTGTGTCACTACTATGTTGTCGTCGAAAACAGTCAACAAGAAAGTTGCTGTGAACTCTTTGTACTTCATTTTCTCAAATTGCGCGTTTGATGTTTCTGCTGTAACTTACTAATAGAGCTAGTATGTATGTGGAGTACAATATATGATTTTTACTTGAGAGTA
>BQNB010135876.1:0-18091 GCA_026074375.1 Tanacetum coccineum
GAGGTGTGATGTAGTATGAAATATTAGAATTTCCTTGATATTGTCTAGATGGACCATCCTCATGAAGATATTCATCAGGAGGGTATCTAGATGATTCATTTATTCCAAATTCATCTACTAAGATGTTGGTAAACCTGATGGCTTCCATACTCTTATCAAAGGTAACTCTGAAGGCTTTAGAGACAAAAGAGTATCCTAGAAAGTATCCATCATTAGCTTTTGCTTCAAATTTGCCTAGATGATCCTTGTGATTATGAATAAACACATGACATCCAAATGCATTAAAGTAGCTGATATCAAGGATCCTTTCTTTGAATATCTCATAAGGAGTCTTATCATGTCTTTTGATAATGATTGATCTGTTTTGAGTATAGCAAGCAATTCTTACTGCTTCAGTCCATAAGTGCTTAGAGAGTACTAAGCCATTCATCATTGTTATAGCAGCTTTAATGAGAGTTTTATTCTTCCTTTCAGCTACACTATTTTGTTTAGGTGTGTAGGGAGAAGAGAAGTTCTAAGAAATTCCTTTCTCGTCACAAAAAATGTTATCCCACAATAATCCTTACACAACTAATAAGCAAACCCGAATAAGCCCTAAATAAGCCGGCAAAATAAGAAAGAAAAGAAAAGAAAAGAAGAAAAGAACTTGGAAAGTTAGATTAAGAGATAGAATTGGTGAGTTACAAATGAGAGCATGTGCAACCAACACCTTCTCTATGTGAGGAGAGGGTTTCTTTTATACCCAAGCCTTCTAGTAGGCGTATGGGCTTTTTCTACTTGGGTCGGGCTTGGCATATCTTGGGCTTTGAGCCCGAAACACGAACAATATTAGATTACAATCCAAGCCCGTTAAACCCGACTAGCCTATTACAATACAAGACCTAGTTTGACTTTCTAAGACCGATAACATTCTTGTTTGACTTAATATAATTAAGGCTAACAAAGGTACTCAAAGAAACTTGAAGATCACAAGTGAAGTTCAAGTTAGGGGAGGATTGTTGGGTAATATATTGTAAAAGACTTAACACTGGTAGTATAACAGTTAAGTCTGGTAGTATTAGTTAGTTCTGCCAAGTACTATGTTAAGTCTGGCAGTACTAAAGTTAGTAAGTTAAGTCTGTGTACTGGCCTGGTAGTTAAGTCTGTTTATGTAACAGAATAGTAATGATAGTTATCTTAGAGATATCTTAGGAGATATCTTAGGAAAGGATATGGATTATCCTTTCACACGTTTGTAAAGCCTATTAGGGTTTCATTGGGTGTATAAAAGGAACTCTACGGCATAGTGTTTGAGGATCCAAACTTAATAGAAATCAATAGCAATATACGAAGTTAGTTTTACAATTGTTCTTCTTAGTACTTGTGTTAAGATTCCGCATTAGCACATAGTATTCATAGTCATTGTCTCTCTTATAGTTGATTTGGATTTATTCAAGTTAACTATTGGCTTACAAAAGGCTAATCAGATCCAAGACTTTGTACCTACAGTCTTTTAATTCGTCAAAGTCTTGGATATGTCGTATAGGTCTAGAATAATACGGCGTATTGGCTGTCAGATCAGTAGACTTTCTCGAACTCTTCGTTTATGCTCCAAAATGCGTGCCTTTTAGTCAATCTTCACTAAGTACTACATAATTACTGCAATTCTCAAATACAAACGATTAAGTAACAGTTATTTACAATAACTATACAAAATGGGTTAATAACATGGGATAAATGGTGCTATAAAATAGATGTTCTTTGATGTCATCAAATATCTCCCTATTTGAATCCTACTTGTCCTCAAGTAGCCTTTAGAAGTTTATAAAAATGTATCCCTAAGGATATTTTCTGTTAAAGCATTTATTTGATCTATTACAAGTACACAACCAAACACCTCACGAAATAGGAAGATGAAAACACTCAAATCACCCAACTAATCTATGTGGTAACATGTAACTAATTCGCTCAATTGCACGGTCGTGACGAGTATTCTATCATAAGCTTGGCAAGGATACACATCTCCACCACTAAAGCTAAGAAGTAACAAGTTTATGAAGGTAAATATGGGTTTTTGTATGGAAAGGCTTACGGTTTGATCATTCTACAATCTTTCACCAGAAGTACCACTCCAAAAAGGCAGCTGAAGCACGCATACATGGCTGTAACAACGGAATAGACATGTGTGTTCAATCACATCCTCATTCAAATTTAACCAACGGTTAGGATGAAGAATGATATAGGGTAGGAACCTTCTAACTTTCATTAAAAGTCGTAAACCAACGAGGTACGAGACATGCATACATGGCCGTAATGACGAAATAGACATGCATGTTCGTATAAATCCTCATTCGTGTAAAACCAGGGCTAATCATCAGGTGAGAGGGAAGTAAATTGTTGTTAAATAAAAATCAAGAAACAAATAGATTATGACTAAGATACAAGTTGCTAGACACTTTTCTTGACCGTTACCATGATAAAGACATGACTATTTACAACGTCTTGATCATCGATCAAAAACAACAACCTAAGTTGGCATTCCCGTAATGGTCAACTTCCCAATCATTACAAACTTTACATATTCTACAAGGCAAGTGGCGATATCTTCCACTTTGTACAATAATTTATATCGTTGATTTCTGAGACGTATCAACAAATAATTGATCCTTTGTGTAATTTATTCGGTAGTTGCGAAACGATTATCTTCAAACTTTCTTTCTCTCTTTTTTTGTATTTTTTTTGTATTTTTGTATTTTTCTTATTTTTTTGATTTTTTTACCAAACATTACTTTAATCTCGGTGTAGATTCACCATATTTACGATCATAATAATTCCAGATAATTCCTTCGATAGTTCATTCGTTCTTCGGACTCACCATTAATTGTGATGGTAGTAAAATCACATGAGCTTCGACTACTAATATACATTCCCATTTGCAATGTGCAAATTTCTAACCGCACCAAAGATAGAAAATGACATAAGACTCGAGAAATATAAACTTTACACTTTAAGCAACTAGCAACTGTAAATTAAACTTAATCTAACAGGGTGGGTTAAGGTGTAAGGGTGTAACAAAACAAATAGTTTGTGTAATTCATAAAGGATTGGCTCTACGGGTTGTTCTAGTGGATCTTCACTCTAAAGATGAAAGTGGAAAAGGGTTTAAACGGGAGGTTAACTAACAGGTGTAGTTAGTTAATAAGCAACATGTAAAGGCGATTTGGGTGTAATCCTAAAATTTACCAATTTAAACAAGTTACTCCATCTAAATCCATAGTACTTATCATTGCGGTCTCGAATAGATATACCAAGCCAAGTTCTAAAGTCTACAATATCACTGGCACACTCATATTTTTGTGGAATTTAGGTAAAATATTTAGAAACGAAAAGGCTAAATCTTCACAATATCTAACAAGGGTTATTGTGTGCGGGTTATGTAACATGTAATTTTCACAAAAGTATGCATGAATTTTTTTAAATTTGAGCATAATTTAAGCATTTTAGTATGAAACATAGGACAAGTAAACATTCTAATTCCATCCCTCCACTTGAATTATACAACGTCCTCATTGTATAGATAAAATATTAAAAACGAGATTTAAAAAGAATTAGAATGAGAAACTCCCCTAATGTTTGCTCAGTAGTGATTCTCCATATAGGTTTTATTTAGCAAGAATTCGTGTTGAACAACCTTCTTGAAGTTTTAAGACTCCAACACTTCAAGATCTCTAGATATTTAAATTCTCCACCAATATACGTCGATATTTCTTTCACGAGGTCATGTGTAAATTCCCAGAAAACAAATGCAATTCTATCTCCGTGTATTCGTTTGGTTAGACTCAAAATAAATACCTAAAACTGTATAAAAGTCAATACGCCGTATCCATTCCCCAAGATATGCCATATTGATACCTGTATCGAATACGCTGTATTCGTTTAACGAATACGTCGTATAGACTGTGCTGAAAATAAAGACTGGATAACGTCCAGAAGGTCAATACGCCGTATCCATGGGGTTTGGATACGCCGTATAGAAAATCTGGGAAGACAGACTCGATAAAAATTAAAAATACATTCCGGGTTGTCTTCCGGCAAGCACTTTTGTTTATAGAAAAGTCTTTAAGTTAGACTTACCCAAATTTAATCCCATCATTATAAAACAATTTGGGGTCGAACGGGATGCCAAACAACACATATAAATTCTTAATAAGATTTAATAGCTTCCCGTTGTTAAGATAATTACAAGTCACGATTTTAACATTTAATTCCTTGATAAAATTTTTAGTTTTGAAAAATTTATTTGATGTATCATGACTTGTTTCCAAAAGCTCATTTGACCCTTGTGCATAGGCACCAACATCGGTATTTATTACATTACCCTTAGAAGGCTGTTTAATATCGATTTTATCATCATCATTGTCCTTATCCGACTTTAATTCATCAGGATAAATTACGTTAAAAGAAAATAGATCATTAAAGTATAAAACGTTTTGTTCCTCTTCATCACATTCAGACAATGATGTTTCATCTTTCAAATTAAATTCATCGATATGTTGAGAACTTACAGTGGGTTCAGTTAAGAAATCTAATTTAGACGTTTGAGCATCATTGTAAACAATGGCTGGAAATTCTTTCTCAAAATCTTTAAAGTAGTCTAAATCATCAAAATAACTGACCGTAGGCTCGGGTGATGAAAGCAAAGGCATATTGACTTTATCATTATCATTTTCCGAATCCGTTTTTAAATCGTTGACAGAAATTATTTTATAGGAAAATGAATTTTTGTCAAAAATTACCGTGCAATCTTCATCATTGGATTCGTCAAACGATATTCTAAAGTCGATTTCATCGTTGTTAAGAGAACTTACCATAGGCTCACACGAGAGTGCTGCTTCAGATGTTAACGTGTCGTTAAAGACTACAGCTGGGAATTCAGTTTCAATAGATCTGAGGTCGTGAACGTCTTCATTATCCCAGATCTTACCATACGTAGCAGTTTCCCAGTTATACACCTTACCACGCCTATGAGCTTTTTCTTCCTCAAGCCTGATATACTCCTCCATAGTAATGTTGGGGTCGTTTATTTTATCCTGTAATAAATTTGCTAGGAAAGAAAACTGTCAAATAGCTTAATACGGCGTATTCTGATGATAGAGTCGAATACGCTATATTGGTTTGAAAAAATTTATATGCCGTATTGAGTATTCAACTCAGAAAGTTACAGTGAACTGTAACAATGCAGAAAAACAAACAAACACACAATATGTAAAATACACAAAACAAACACATAAATATGCAAATTAATCTAAGCTACACTAAACTAAAAATACTAACAAAATTAGAATTAAACAACTTCACTCCCCGGCAACGGCACCAAAAACTTGATGTGTCGTTGTGTAGGTGTTATTTAATGTATCAAGTTTTACTGTTTATATTATGTCGACTTAACCTAAAATAACACTTTAACGGGCAGAGTACCCGGTCGGTGGTAGTTTCGTTGGTAAGTAGGGTGTCGATCACTAAGAGCGAGAGCGTTAACTCCTAATTCTATTAGTATTTTAGTTATCTATGTTAGTACTAAATTAATCTAATTTATGTTAAACCTAAACTAATGATAAGGGAGATTTCAGCCTAAGAGACTGGCACGGTTTTGTGTATCTAACTTAAGGTTTTGATGACAAGTAAAGCAATAAACACACCCAAGAAGACAAACAAACAATAAAGAAGCAGTCAAGAACTAATGTAAGGAAAACGTTTCAACCATGAATAATCCGATAAAACGCAGGTTTGTTAATTAGTGCAATGATTGTCTTATCTCGAAGGGGCATATCATTCCTAGACTTAGGCAGTACTTCTTCCTAAGACCTAGACACGCTAATTCTGTCATAATTAGACGCATCCGCAAAAAGAACCTATGTTGATTATAATCTATCTTAGGATCTAAGTAACGATGCTCTTACTAAACCCTAATGGAGACTTTACCCACTTACTGCTTAACGGTTCTTTATATACTAGTAGTCCACTATCTAGTCTATACCATGTAAATAGAACGTACACGATGATACCATGTAACCATATATGCGCTCGACTAATCTCACTAAACTAAAGGCAAGGATAGGTCAATATTTGTGATCCTATGATTCTAGATATATAAATTGCAATATGGAGAGCTATCCCGGACTCTTAGCCTACGCCCAAACAACACCGAAGTTGCAGCGCATTAAATATGTAGGACTAGACCCAGTTGAATGATAGGTCGCATACTTAAGCACGTAAACGAATATAAATTGATAAACATAAACAACAATCAACGATAAATTAAGCAATCAAGATAAACAAACCAATCATTAGATCTTCATAAACATGATCGTTATTGTAAAAATACACACGGTTTGACATATGAACGATTAAAATAAAGAAACCTTAATCGAACGCGTATTCGGTTGCACGAAGATTACAAGAGTTTTCCTATGATCTTGAGGCTCTTTTCTGACCTTCTATGCTCCTTTATTCGTCTCTTGGTCGACTTGATGGTTTAGGGATTCACTTGCATATCTAAAACTGAGTTTAGGGTCGTCTATTTATAGAGTCTGGAATCGCGTCGATACGCCGTATCGAGCTATGTAGGATACGGCGTATTGGGGATTTCTTAGAGTAAGGACCACATTTGATATATTCCAGAATATTTTATTATTATATTGTGAATATGGCGTATAGGGGTTTCTTGGATACGGCGTATTGAGTCTTTAATCTTTCGTGGTTATTTGTGAAGCGTAGGCACGGATACGCCGTATCTTCTTGATGGATACGGCGTATTGACGTAAAACTAGTTCCTTCTTCATTGTTGACCAAAGTATTATATACGGCATATCGTTGATGTAGATACGGCGTATTCTTCAAAGTTAGGAAATGGTCTTTTAATTGGTCAAAGTCTTGGATATGTCGTATAGGTCTAGAATAATACGGCGTATTGGCTGTCAGATTAGTAGACTTTCTCGAACTCTTCGTTTATGCTCCAAAATGCGTGCCTTTTAGTCAATCTTCACTAAGTACTCCATAATTACTGCAATTCTCAAATACAAACGATTAAGTAACAATTCTTTGCAATAACTATACAAAATGGGTTAATAACATGGGATAAATGATGTTATAAAATAGATGTTATCTGATCTCATCACGCCTATTTTTCTATATATACAAATCCGTTTTTAGGGTTTTAAGTATGTAACTTTTAGGAGACGAACCCTAACTTTTATAGTCGAGTTTAACACCTGTGTAACCCCTTTTTAGGGTGTCAAAACCCTCTTGTATCAACCTTAAAAACATGTTTTAATCAAGTGAAGTTCATCTATCCCTTTAGTATTTCAATATGTCTATGTGTTGTTTGATTAAACCTTGTTCTTCTCATTTGTTTAACATGCTAGGCTAGATCATTTAATATTTACTTATGATTGAATGAAACTTAATATGTAGATCCTTTTAATGTTGCTTCTTGTGATGGATGTGCACGTTAAGCTTTAGAAAACTAGCCATAAGATATTAAATTTGCATGGATGTCTAGGGAAACCCGAGTGTGTAGAAAGGATACCGTCGGTAATAGTCTTCATACTACCTTACCCCTAATATGGTTGATCCCTCTTAAGATATTTTAAATGCATATAATGTACTCTTAGGGGCCTTGTAATAGTCTTCATACTACCTTACTTGTGCGTTGCTTTAACATAATATTACATAGATGGCGGGTTCGTGTAATTCGTTCACGACTTAGGAAATACTTACACAGATCATCACAAGTGTGACAAAGCAAAAATATTAGGAGAAACATAGTAAGGAGTAATGCATGATTAAGTAAATACATTCGTTTATCATGTAGTTATCACAAAAGTAGTTTAGATATATATTTTATTTTAATTAGTTAAAAACCAAACCAACCTCTCAAACCAGGATATTTACATGCTTTCTAAAAAATATAAAAACACAAAAAGAATCTTCTCTCAACCCCGTAGATCTTTGTTAGATTCTGTTCGAGCCTTCCCAACCTATTCCCCTAGAGAACGATAAAACCCCCGAGTCTTGTCTTACTACTCTACAACGGTTAGGTACTCTGCCTAGGGGATTGTAAAACTCCTTGCGAGTTGCAAGACCCGCATCAAGTTTTTGGTGCTGCTGCCGGGGAAATAGTTAGGTTTCAATCATTGTTTAACTTAGATCTACTCGCTTGATTCCTATCAAGTGAGAAATTTATTTTCAGTATATTAGCTTTCTTGTACTCTATCTTTTCTTTATGTTATTTGTTTCGTAATCCATTTTTGTTGACCTCCATGGGAGACAAAAATCCTATCCGTACTCTTGGAAACTACTCCAAACCTAGCCATGAGGGCTATCGAAACACCATTGAGCTCCCCGAAGGGAACAATGTGGTGCCTCTGGGCCCTCTGCGACCCGACACCATCCGGTTGGTGCAAAACGTATGCTTTTTCCATGGAATTCGGTCCGAGAATCCAAACCAACATCTTAAGGATTTTCTAAAATTAGTAGACTCACTAGACCTTAATGTTGAGAACAGGCAAAGAACGCGCCTGCGTTTGTTTCAATTTTCCCTTCGCGATCAAGCTAGCAATTGGCTTGAACGTCTTCCAGCAGGATCCATCTCCACATGGGAGGATCTTACTACTCGTTTCCTTGCTCAATTCTTTCCACCGGGAAGGACTGCAAAACTTCGTAATGACATCCTAATGTTCCAACAACATCTAGGATAGTCTCTTTCTGAAGCATGGACTCGTTTCAAGGACTTACTCTAAAAAGTCCCTCATCATGGCATCGATATTTGGCTCCAAGTCCAAATCTTTTATGACCATGTCAATCCCACCACAAGGCGAACCATCGATCAGTCGGCCGGTGGCAAGCTTCGTGACAGAAACATCGAAGAATCCTGGGCACTATTAGAGGACCTAGCCCTCTATGACAATGAAAGTTGGAATGACCCAAGGGACTTTGCTAAACCGGTCAAGGCAATCTCTTTGCCTCAGGATGTCCCGAGTACATCCGACCGTCGTCTCATTGAGCTTGAGAATCAAGTCCAATGCTTGATGGAAGCTCATATTGCTCCTAAACAACCTATTCAAGTGAACAAAATCACTTTTTCATGTGAGATCTGCAGTGGTCCCCACGATACTCAGTACTGCATGGAAAATCCTGAGCAAGCTTTTGTTGATTATGCGTCCTCGCGTACCGACGAAGCAGGAGGAAAGTGGTACACTTTCAAACCCGAGCAAAACAACCTTGGTGACACCTACAATCCGTCATGGAAAAGTCACCCAAACCTTAGGTGGAGACAACCCTAAAATTCTCAAAACAATTTTTCAAACCCACCTAATTGGTTTTAGCCCAACGGTTTGTTCCTGAACTGTTCCTTTAACAACAATCCTCAAAATTTTAACAATCAATCAAATCTCGAAGGATTGGTGTCTAACTTCATGGCATCTCAAGACGCTTGATTGTCTAAGTTTGAAGCCGATTTCAAACAACAACAAAGCAAGATGACCAATAAATTTGACAGGGTCTTGAAGGCCATCACTGATCGAATAACGAGAGCACTCCCAAGTGACACGGTTAAGAACCAGAAGCTGAATGTTAATTCTACCTCCCCAGTTTTGTCTACTCGTTCTTACCCAATGAAAGATCCCCAATGCTCATCCCGTATCCACAGTTCGATCAATGCCATCACAATATGTCCCAAACAACCAAACTAATCTTGTGATAACAAGTCAGAAGAAGAGGAAGAGAAGTGCAAACCAGAAAACATCAACATAAACCCACCCTCACCACCTGATCCAACAATCTCACTCATCACAGAAAAAGTTTGTAAACTCAATTCATTCCTATAATCTTTCAGCTTGGTTCCTAATCACCCGACACAAAATTTTGCACAAAGGAGAATGATGGAGACGTAATGTTTATAGAAATAATTAGGAAGTATGATGATTCTCGTGAAGAAGAACTTGAAGAAGACAAGAATACAATGACAAAAGGGTTGGGAGTAGAGTACTTTGACATATTTCCAACTAAGAGCGAACTAGCATACCATAAGTACCTAATGAGTGGCCCAATTCCATCCCTGTTTTTAAGGAACCTCATCATTATAGGAGGAAGTCCATCAAACCTGAAAATACCATGCAACATAGGACATGTGCATGTGGGAAAATCCTACATAGATCTTAACTCCCCTCTAAATATCATGACCTGAATGATGTATAATTGGATCATGAGAAAAAAACTCAACCCTAGGGAGGATCCGAATAGAGAGGTGAGCAACTTCATAGGGAGAATTAAAGGAATGCATATTTTCGTAGGAATCTTCAACTATGTTTCAGACTTCATGATTGTTGAGGATATTAGTTCAATCATAGACCCTAGGCTATCACAAATAGTTTTAGGGAAACCTTTTGTTGAAATATCCAATATGACTCGTGACTTATCATTAGAGTAGTAAGGTTCATGAATGGGACTGAAGAAATTGCCTATAAGATGCCCCATAAGATAGAGCAATATAACTCACTATCATATTTGGAAAAAGAACATACAAAATCTGTCTACTTTAGGAGCGAGGAGGATAAGAGAAGAGGAGTAGACTATGTAATGAGCAAGATATTAGGGTTCTATAAGGAATGCTTAGAACTTGGACCCGAATACTTGACTGGACTTGAGGATGAAGGAGGAGTCACGTAAGGACGTGTGACTCTGAGTCTAGCTAAAAGACTCATAAATAAACAAAAGCGCTTTTTGGGAGGCAACCCAATATTTATTTTCTTGCATTTTAGGAGTGTCTTGTGTTTTAATTCTTTATTGTTTATTCTTTTATGTTTGAATTATTTGTGATCATGCTTTGTTTTGTTCTTAACTTCGTCTTATTAACAATCAAAGGTATTTTGCATCAAATAAGTGTAGGAGAAAATATCCGGTTTATAAGAACCAATTAAACATATAAAATAAATTGTTTAGATTAATTCACATCATGTTTCGAGTCATATAATTATAATGATTAATCTCAGGTTTTATGCAGTATTTTACACAAGGAATAACTAATAAAATTCCGTGCAATTTTTTTTCAAAAAAAAACAAAATTGATATTTTCACAGAGTGTGGAGACAGCGTCAGGATTTTTCTTGACGGCGTCGCGTCTCCAGGTCTGTGAAAATTCAATTTTTTTATTATTTTTGAAAAATGATTTATACAATATCCAAAATTTGTATTTTTCTTATAAACCTGCAAAAACCTATGATTGTATCATCACTTTCATCCTATCTTTACTGCTTTCATAGAGTCAACCTTAAAAGTTTCGTTGTATATATCATATCCCGTCGATTTTATGCCAGGTGTAGTTGTCTTTGTCTTTGATTTAGAGGTTATATTCGATGAGAAGAAGATTGAAAGTTCTTAGGAAGTTTCTAGATGATGATTCTTAGAGGACGATTTAACGAGTTATCGCATGTTTCTTCTCTATTATTGAGAAAACCAGGAGAGTACTAGTTTCTTTTACTTGTTTTCTTTTCACTTTATTCGTTTTACGGGTACTTTTAAGAACATTGGGCACAATGTTCAACTTAAGTGTATGGGAGGAAATAAGCCTTAGAAACTATTCTTTCAATTTCCATTTGCTTGTTCCTTAAAATGATGAGTAATATATCAAAACATAGCGTGGAAGGTAATTTTGACCAAAATTTTAAAAACATTTATGACACATACCGACGAAAACTGAGTATTAATAGCGTCTCATGGATAGGAATTTATATGACTAGCACAAAAACCCTCAAAATTCCACCCCAAAAATGTGAGGTTCGCTTTTAGATCTTTAGGAATTCGGGTATCCATTGTTGATACCCAAGATAATTTTACCTTTAGCTTGTTCGAGTTAAGGTTCGAATGCAATCGTATGTGTCTATTCCGTCGTTACGGATGTGTATGAATGATTTTGTCGCCTTTTCTGGAGCATTGGTATCGGTCTAAAATTATATGAGTGTACTGGTAGTGTATTAGATTCTAGAACTTGTTTTTGTGATGCATCCCGCGACCGCATATTGAGAATTAGGATTTACTAAATGATAAGAGGCACTAGGATTAACCCATGTTTTAAACCTGTAATTGTTACGATGGTCACCTCGATCATTTAACTATCCCACACCCTTGCCATGCACTCACTTTTAGTGCAGGGTACCCCTAGTACACCCCTCCGAGCCTATCCTTTTTCATGGTTCTAGTAATTTTCTGGTTAATCCGGACTATTAATGAAGAGCATTATCACCTTTGAACCAATTGTTTCACCCAAATCGCCTTAGCCTACCTTGTATGTACTCGCTTTTAGTACATTATTGTTTTAACCCAAGTTAATTATTTGAGTACATGGTTGCTAAGTCCTTATCCTTGTAAATACAGTTTTGGGATGATTATGATTCATGGTAGTATTTATCTTATGAAGAATTAGAGAAGAAGTAATTTATTACCCCTAATAGAGCTCAATAAGCTCCATGCTATGTTGATCCACCTTAATTCGGGTCATTAGTTAGATTGTAATTATGAGTTCTAAAACTCAAGTGTAGGGGTGTGTTATAAACCCTAAGTTATGATGTATTATGTTTGAAAAAAAGAGAAAAATAGAAAAGAAAAAGAAAAGAGATTGATGTAGAGTTGTGTATAGTTTGTATATCTTTGTCTGAGTCTTTGACTTAGCAACCCAATCCACGTGTATTCTTATAATTAATTAGCTAACCCTTTCACCCCCAGATTCACCAAAAAGCCTCCCCCAAATATATCCTATCTGTTTCCGTTTTCATTAATGTTGTCTTACACCTACACCCCACAACCTTTAAAAGACATCTTTGATAATAATGACTAGTACTCGCGCCTAGCGTTGGAGGTTTGATCATTTACCAAGCCTATGGTAATTTGTATGCTACGATAGGTAATGAGTATTAATTTTCCGTTTCTTATATTGTTATAATTCATTATACACCTGAGTGAAACAGAGAATCCAAACACTTATGTGAGGTGCTAGTGTATACTTTCCGTGCTTTTAATTACGAAGTCTATAAGGTTGTGTCGTAAATTGCTTTTAAAGAGTAGGTTAAATGCCCCCGATATTGCAATTGTCTAGGTAGAAAAGCTCATTTGCTTGAGGACAAGCAAATCTCAAGTGTAGGGGTATTTAATGAGGTGTCATTTTATATACTTTTTCAGGGTCATTTAACCCCCTAAATCATGCAAATATGCCCAGATTATGTTCTTAATCGTTTGTTTTTGTGTTTTTAGCACTTGGATGACTTTTGGAGGAAATACACATAACTTGGGCTCATTTGGAAAAGAAACGGACAAGACTACGACTCTACACCAACTATTTTAAAGAAAAGCATACAATGCGTGGAGACGACGTCGCCAAATACAAGCGACGACGTCAAAATATCAAAGGGACGGCATCACGGATTTCTAGACGTCGTCAGAACGAAGCCGAATTAAAGAAACCCTAGAAGACATTGCGGCATGACGGCGTCAGGACTATAACGCGATGCCGTCGCGCCTATTTTCCTATATATATAAATCCGTTTTTACGGTTTTAAGTGTGTAACTTTTGGGAGACGAACCTTAACTTTTATAGTCGAGTTTAGTAGCGGTGTAGCCCATTTTTAGGGTGTTAAAACCCTTTTGCATCAGCCTTAAAAACATGTTTTAATCAAGTGAAGTTCATCTATCCCTTTAATCTTTCAATATGTCTATGTGTTGTTTGATTAAATCTTGTTCTTCTCATTTGTTTAACATGCTAGGATAGATCCTTTAGTATTTACTTATGATTGCATGAAACTTAATATGTAGATCCTTTTAATGTTGCTTCTTGTGATGGATGTGCGCGTTAAGCTTTAGCAAACTAGCCATAAGATATTAAATTAGCACGAATGTCTAGGGAAACCCGAGTGTGTAGAAAGGATACCATCGGTAACAGTCTTCAAACTACCTTACCCATAATATGGTTGATCCCTCTTAAGATATTTTAAATGCATGCAATGTACTCTTAGGGGCCTTGTAATAGTCTTCATACTACCTTACTTGTGCGTTGCCTTAACGGAATATTACATAGACGGCGGGTTCGTGTAATTCGTTCATGACTTAGGAAATACTTACAAAGATCATCACAAGTGTAACATAGCAACAAGATTAGGAGAAACATACTAAGGAGTAATGCATGATTAAGTAAATACGTTCGTTTATCATATAGTTATCACCAAAGTAGTTTAGATATATATTTAGTTTAATTAGCTAAAAACCAAACCAACCTCTCAAACCATGATATTTACATGCTTTCTAAAAAATATAAAAACATAAAAAGAATCTTTTCTCAACCCCGTAGATATTGTTAGATTCTGTTTGAGCCTTCCCAACCTATTCCCCTAGAGAACAATAACAACCCTCGAGTCTTGCCTTACTACACTACAATGGTTAGGTACTCAGCCCAGGGGATTGTAAAACTCCTTGCGAGTTGCAAGACCCGCATCAAATATTCAGCATAAGTAAACTCATGCTCGACATATAAATTTACATATGTAATAAACTCCTACTTTGTATAACATTTTATCTTTTATATCCATTACATGTGTATAAAGATATAGCCATAATCATAATGTAGCCTAACAAAGTAAACGGACTACACACTGATACCAATAACTCAAGTAGAAAGCACGGAACACACTACAAATCGACAATGACCTTGACACTAAAGACATAACCTACCGAAAGCTCAAAACAAACACCTCTAGAGTCACATAATTCAACCGAATGGTGACATTGTAAATAGTATATGAACGATTAACTAAGAAAAAACCTCTAAGTGATAAAAAACGCCACCAACTAAAATTCCAACTCAAATACATTATTCCAAAGAATGTAATCTTAACAATAATTGATCACAACACAACTATACATATCATTGTTTATGTCTTTTCTCTTAAAAAAAACTAATAAGTAAAACATATAACAAAAACATTTTATGCTTAATCTTCAAAAGAATCTAATCTTAACAAACTTTGAAAATGAGAACCTAAAGCAAAAAGTCTACATAACTCTAATTTAGCAACTATTTCATGTGAGTCTGACCTAAGTAAAAAAGTACTATGCAACGGTGCATCAAAGGATCACAAAAACATACCGTTTTAACCATTTACAACAGATAAATAAAGTTTCAATCAAACAAATAGCATAAAAACAAACATTCATAAGTTAGGGATTATGCCTATAACCCTTTAACAATCAATAACATGATATATAAAAAAACTTACAAGATTTAGGGTTATCTCGATCAATTTGGAATAAGAAACAAATCAAAGATTATAAGAAATAAACTTACCAGATTTTTGAAGACAACTTATGAGGTGAATGATTTTATGACTATGATGGTTTAAGAGAATGAAGCTGCATGTCTCGACTTTGACAAAAGTAATGATGACATGGAAGAAAATAAAAGCCACTGGAAACTTTCAGGGGTTTTCCAAGTGCTTTCGGGATGTAGATCCCGAGTTAATTCTAAGGTTTTTATATAAACTTGGCTTTGTTTTGACATAATATGGGTGCACATGCGAATGTGTTAAATAATATAAACTTCAAAGGTTGTATATTTTGTATGTGTATGAAGCCCATGGCTTCATTTAAGCAAGGTAGTAGTCCTTGGACAATTTACTTCCCGTTAGGCCATTTTTTGACCTTTGAACTTAAGGCTCAAGTGTGGCCTTACTGTGTGATTCTTGACCCCTTTGTTTACAGGGAAGATTATAAGGGACCATAGTCTGACCCCTTATGTAAGCTAAGGCTCAAGTATGGCCTTATTGTGCGATTCTTGACCCCTTTGTTTATGGGGAAGATTATGAGGGACCGTAGTCTGACCCCTTATGTAAGCTAAGGCTCAAGTGTGGCCTTATTGTTCGATTCTTGACCCCTTTGTTTACGGGGAAGATTATGAGGGACCATAGTCTGGCCCCTTATGTAAGCTAAGGCTCAAGTGTGGCCTTATTGTGTGATTCTTGACCCCTTTGTTTATGAGGAAGATTATGAGGGACCGTAGTCTGACCCCTTATGTAAGCTAAGGCTTAAGTGTGGCCTTATTGTACGATTCTTGACCCCTTTGTTTACGGGGGAGATTATGGGGAACCGTAGTCTGACCCCTTATGTAATCTAAGGCTCAAGTGTGGCCTTATTATGCGATTCTTGACCCTTTTGTTTATGGGGAAGATTATGGGGGACCGTAGTTTTAGCCTTAAAATATGTCGGCTAATACGGAATTACATTAGTTTACATTAGCCAAACACGCAGGGACTAGAAATGTCAAGTGTAGTAAGTAGATCGTGTCCCGGGCTATATATATCCCCTCTATACTTCCATGGAGGGGTGAGGATAAATATTTGTCTCATAAGTGTGTGTTGTTTCTCTCTCTAGAAAACACACACACTCTTTCTTTTCTCTCTCTAATAAAATGGCAACTTATTATTTCTATCCTCCCCGACCTCTGGATCATCTTTTGTTAGTGAAATCTTATTGTTAACAATTGACATCAGAGCCTAGGAGCATATGGTGTTCGTGGTTTGCAGATTTAGAGGTGTTCGTGGTGGTTTTTTTTGGGTAAGAAACTCAAACCGAACGTACCCATTTTCGCTTACTTTTGATCTAAAACGTGTGTTTTACGACAATCAACTTGTACTTTTGTTAGTCTTATATGTACTAGCAACTTATTTGGGTATCAAAACACATTTTTGGATCAAAAATTTCTGGGTTTATGAAGAATTTTTGAAGACAGCGAAACATGTTTGAAGAAGCGAAATGTGTTTTGAAGGCAACGAAACATGTTTGAAGGGAGCGAAATATGTTCTTGAAGGGAGCTAAATATGTATTTTGGAGCAAAATATGTATTATTAAGCGAAATATGCAGGTCAAGTCACATTCTGAGCGAAATATGTCAAAATTTCTTCAAGCGAAACATGTTGGAAGATTTCAAGCGAAATGTGCAAGGAAATGTCAAGCGAAATGAGCAATTTTTCTCAAGCAAAACATGTTTCTTAAACCAAGCAAAATGTGTAAATTTCCTTTATACCAAGCGAATTGTGAGTATTTTCTATTATTGCGATTTATATGTCAGTGGTTCTGTTTTCTCCTATATACGTTTACAATTATTGTGAGATATTGGCCTCAAGTTCGAAAGTATGGTTCAGTATTTTCATGATGACTAATGTTTTAGGAATGTGACTATAATTTTTTTGTGTTAGAAATATATTGATATTCTTTATTCAATATATACATATTATACAACAACAAGTTCCTTGAGATTCATCGCTAATATCTACTTTCATGCCATAAGATTCCTGAAAAGATTTTTTTCATGCTTTAAAAACGTACAACAACTGTGACTAAAGAGTTGCGGGACTACGATATGTTCAAAGTTGTTGTTTATACTGCAGAAGGTTTGGATTTTTGTATCTCTTCTTTTTTTATTTAAGTTTAAAGTGGGATTCACTCGAGGGGTCTACATAATTTCATCATCGAGACTTCCTTCTATTTGCTACCCATGTTTTCTTTAACCCCATCTATCGATTGTTGACTTGCTTGAACGTATTACAGCTTATGATTAAGGACTTGATAAATATAGTTTACCAGAAGTCAGGGGTGGTTGGTTGCAGACCTGGTTAACTATCACTTAAAGGAGTTATATTGTAATACTCAGTGTCACACGCAGAAGACGATGTGGATAATTTCAAGAGGTGTTGCACTTCTTATACTTTTCTGGTTGGGTATAAAGTACTTATAGATTTAATCTTGCACCGTTCTTCAATCAACAATAGTGCAAGCTTAAGTAACAAATTTGGGGAATTTTACTTCATTTTTAAGTTTGGTATATCAGGTCTACTTCACCAAGTGGTCACGGCAATAGCCGATAGAATACGAGGCTGGTTGGTATGTGCTTAAATACACATACCTTTTACCTTTAAAAATGAGCTGAAATAACCAAAAATGGACTTAAAATGCCAAATATATGCTTGTTTTGCTAATCGTGTTGTGCAGGAACGGATAACTAAGAAAAGGACGA
>BQNB010135877.1:5270-18091 GCA_026074375.1 Tanacetum coccineum
ATTACTTGTGATATGATTAAGTTGATCGATCAATGATTAGTGATTGTATGTTAAAAGTGATGATTGTTTGTTGGATTAGGTGATATGTTGTTTGATTGTGATTTGGTTTGGTTGAATTAATGTTAACTTAATGTTGATAATGAAACTTTAGGCAAAAAGCAATGAAGTTTTGTCAAAACGCAATGAAGAATCTGAGTTAAAACGCAATGAAGAATCTTGAGATTTGATCAAAACGCAACCAATATGAGTCAAAACGCAGTGAATAATTGTCAAAACGCAATGAAGAATCTTGAGATTTGATTAAAACGCAATGAACTCTTGAGACTTGATCAAAACGCAATGAAATCTTGAGACTTGATCAAAACGTAATGAAGTTTTGTCAAAACGCAGTAAAGTTTTGTCAAAAGGCAATGAGAAATATGAGTCAAAATGCAGTGAAGAATTGTCAAAACGCAATGAAGAATCTTGAGATTTGATCAAAACGCAATGAAATCTTGAGACTTGATCAAAACGCAACCAATTAAAAAATTGGATAGAGTCTCCCCTAGTCAAAACGCAACGAAAGTCTTCAAAACGCAACTTGCAGTCAAAATGCAATCACCAAAACGCAACCTCAAGGTCAAAACGCAACGACCAAAACGCAACCTCTAATAAGACAAAACACAGTACAATAGTACTATACAAAACGACAAAACGTAATGTACTTTCTTCACCAAAATGCAACGAAGAATGTCTCAGAAGGTTAAAACGCAACGAAGAAAATACAAACTTTTTCACCTAAAAACACCTAAAAATCACCCTTTTTAACGTTTTTACTTGGTTTCTTTTGCACAACTTGGTCCTAGAAGGTTATAATAACTATAAAAACACTAACTTTAACATCACAAACATGAGAATCAAAGAGTGTCAAGAATAAGACCATAAACCTTCAAAAACCAAACTTTTGATCTAAACTAACCAAGGAAACGCACACATAATCTAGCTAATCATCCCATGGGCTCTGATACTAATTGTAGTATATTGGATATCATAACACAAGCATAGATGATTAGGTTGGCAAATTATCTAGAGAGAGAAAGTGAGGTTTCTAGTGAGAGAAAAACAAAATGAAAGCTTTGTGATAAAATGAACAACCAACCCCTAACCATGGATGGAAAGGGGTTTATATACATGTGTTTGTGAGCTCTATGGGCTTGGGTATGGGCTTAACACTTGGGTAAAAGACCCGACCCAATACCGAAAGTCATACGCTTACTTTCTAATTATGAGCTTTGCTATACTAAACAATACACGGGGGTGACAAAGTCTTTTTCATAATCCTAACACATTTTATATGTATACATTACATATAATTAAGGTTTTGATATAAACATTCAAGTTTAATGCTTGTTTTGAAATAACGTTTTGAAAAGTACGTTAAATGGATAACGTATCTGGTAAAAATGATATTAGAACATTGACTTAACATATTAGGATGTTTACATGATATAAACATAGATATAGATGGTATTGGTTGTTGCGTGAGCTCATTTACTTTAGTTATGTAAACTACGTTACATAATAGAATAAAACAAAAATTTCCCTGTAAAAAGGTGGTATATATATAGATAGATATTACAGTGCATTTAATTTAATAGATGAATAATTACATTGATGAAAATTACAGGTTGTTATAGTCCCCCAACCTTAAAGAAATCTCATCCTGAGATTTAGTTGGACTTTGAAGTGATGTTGGAAAATAGATGTGGATATCTGGCACGAATTTCATCTTCGCGTTCCCATATAAATTTTGGTCCTCTTTTAGAGTTCCATCTTACTTTGACTATAGGAATATGACTTTGTCTGAGTTGCTTGACTTCTCGATCCATAATCTTCATTGGTTCTTCCACAAAGTTGAGTTTGTCATCAAGCCGAAGCTCTTTCATTGGAAATGATAAGGTATTCATCAGATAAGCATTTCTTTAGATTAGAAACGTGGAAGGTATTGTAGACATTTCTGAGTTCTTCAGGAAGTTCAAGTTTATATGCCACTGGACCGACTCTTTTAAGAATCTTAAATGGTCCAATGTACCGAGGATTAAGCTTTCCTCGTTTTCCAAAACAAATGACACCTTTTTGAGGTGATACTTTTAACATAACACGATCTCTAACTTGAAATTCTAAAGGTCTTCGTCTTACATTGGCGTAACTTCTTTGCCGATCTCTTGCAGCTTACAAGCGTTGTCGAATTTGTACTATCTTTTCAGTGGTTTTATGAATTATATTTGGTCTCGTAAGTTGAACATCTCTAACTTCGGTCCAGCAAACAGGTGATCGTCACTTTTGATCATAAAGTGCCTCAAATGGTGCTGCCTTAATACTGGCATGGTAACTGTTATTGTAAGAAAATTCCACTAATGGTAAGTGTCTTTCCTATCCTTTTCTAGAATCTAATACACAGGCTCGAAGCATATCTTTGAGTGTTGGATGGTCCTTTCACTTTGCCCATCAGTTTCAGGATGATATGCCATACTCATGTCTATTTGAGTACCCAAAGCACTTTGTAATGATTTCCAGAATCTGGATGTGAAATGACTGTTATGATCCGAGATGATAGATATTGGCACGCCATGCCGGGAGACTATTTCTTTGATGTACAACCTTGTAAGATTTTCCATACTATCTGTCTGAAATGTGTAGATTTGGTAAGGCAATCGACAATGACCCAGATTGTGTCATGTCTGTTTGAGGTTTTGGGTAGTTTTGTGACAAAATCCATCGTTATTCTCTCCCACTTCCACATAGGAATCTCTGGTTGTACTAGTAAGCCGGATGGCTTCTGACATTCAGCTTTGACTCTAGAACATGTTAAACACTTGCCGACATATTCAGCAATGAATGCCTTCATGTTAGGCCACCAATAGAGTTTCTTTAGATCTTGATACATCTTGTCAAAACCTGGGTGAATGGAATACTTAGATTTATGAGACTCATGCATGATTAAGTCTCTCAAACCGCCGAAGAGTGGTAACTAACTTCGATTCTTGATACATCGGGTTCCATCAGGATGTATTTCAAATGCTTTGTTCATTTCTCATAAGTTCTTAGCTTTGAGGTTTTCTTCTTTGAGTGCTTCATTTTGGGCTTGGAGGATTTATGATGGAAATTTTGGGTGAATGGTCATGACTAATGATCTAACTTGGAGTGGTTTGATTTGGCTTAAGGCATCTGCCACAACATTTGCCTTTCCAGGATGGTAACGAATCTCACAATCGTAATCTGCGAGCAATTCTAACCAACAGCGTTGTCTCATGTTCAACTCTTTCTGATCAAGGATATGTTGAAGACTTTTATGATCAGTGAACACAGTACACTTTGTACCGTATAGATAGTGTCTCCAAATTTTAAGAGCGAACACTACTGCTCCTAATTCGAGATCATGAGTGGTATAGTTTTCTTCATGCGGTTTGAGTTGTCGGGATGCATATGCAATAACTTTTTCCCTTTGCATTAATACAACTCCCAGTTCTTGAAGTGATGCATCACAATAAACAACAAAATCATCATTTCCTTTTGGTAATGCTAAGATTGGAGCTTCATAAAGCTTCTGCTTAAGTAGTTAGAAAGCATTCTCTTGGTCTTCGCCCCAGATATACTTCTTGTTCTCCTAGGTTAATTCAGTCAAAGACTTTGCAATCTTTAAAAAATCCTAGATAAATCTTTGATAATAGCCTGCAAGTCTTAAGAATTGACGTATTTCTGTGGGTGTAGTAGGAGATGCCCAATTCTTAACTGCTTCAATCTTGGCGGGGTCAACATGAAGTCCTTGACTATCAATTAAGTGTCCAAGAAATTGTACGATACTGATCCAGAAATCACACTTAGAGAACTTAGCAGAATATCATCAATGAACACTATCACAAATTTATCCAAGTATGGTTTGCATACACGGTTCATGAGATCCATGAATACAGCAGTGCGTTAGTTAACCCAAATGGCATTCATTGAAATTCATAGTGTCCGTACCTTGTTCTGAAAGCAATCTTGGGAATATCTTTATCCCTTACTCTTAGTTGATGATAGCCTGATCTTAAGTTAATTTTTAAGTAAACACTCGAACCTTGAAGTTGGTCAAATAAGTCATCGATCCTGGGTAATGGGTAACGATTCTTTACAGTGAGTTTATTCAACTCTCAGTAATCGATACACATTCTGAAAGATCCATCTTTCTTTTTAACAAATAAGACAGGAGCTCTCCAAGGAGAAGTACTTGGTCGGATAAAACCTCGGTCTGCCAACTCTTGTAGTTGGTTTGATAGTTCCTTTATTTTTGAAGGAGCTAATCTGTAAGGTGCTCGGGCCACTGGCACCGCTCCTGGAATTAAGTCAATTTGGAATTCTACTTGACGAACTGGGGGTAAGCCAGGTAGATCTTCAGGAAAAACTTCCAGAAATTCTCTGACTACTGGTATGTCTTCCAGTCGTTTATCGTCTGGCTTCTTTTCCATTACTTGGGCTATGAAAACTTGACATCCCCTGGATATATACCTTTCGGTTTTTATACAAGATATGAGGATTAGTCGGGTTTTACTTTGATCACCTTGGATGATCAAAGTTTCATCGTTAATTTGGATGTGGAGGACTTTCTCATCACAAATAATTCTAGCATGATACTTAGATAACCAATCCATACCAATGACGACGTCAAAACTACCGAGTTTAATTGGCATAAGATCAATTTCAAAAGCTTGATTTAACAGAATCAGCGTGCAACCTTGAATAACGGTATTAGTGCCTACTAAGTTTCTATTGGCCATTTCAATATCGGAAGTGGTATCTAATGTAATTGGTGGGATATTAAGCATAGAAGCAAGAGATATGGATACAAAACTTTTATCTGCTCCGAAATCGAATAATACTCTAGCTAGATGTTGATTTAGAAGGAATGTACCCGTGACTACATTTGGGTCTCGGTGAGCGTTCTTGTCCCTCAGCAAGTATGCTCTTTCGTGGGCATTTTTGTTTGCCTTTGAGCACTGATAATTATAATATCCTTTCTCTCCACATGCATGACAAATTACTAATACAGGTTGCTGATTGCTTCCAGTGGCTGGTCCTTTATTTATGGAGTTCCTCATCAGATAACCCACCCTATTGCAAGTCTAACACTTGACAGTGCATGGTCATGTGTGATGCAGAGTGCATTTCTTACACAAAGGACGGTTTCCAGTATACCCATTGTTTTCAGTTAGAGTGACAGCATAAGACCTAAAGGTTTTTTGTCTCCTATTTTGCTATTGGTGGTAATCACTGTTGCGGTTTCTATGGTTGTTTTGGTAGTTGTTGATGCGATTATTGGGGTAGTTGTTATTGTTAGTGGTGTTCCTTCTATCATCAAACTTTCGTTTATGATCGTTGGCTCCTTGCATAGAATTGTGCTTTGTTACCTGATCCATTAACCTTTGAGTTAAGGTAATGGCTACCTCCAAAGTTTGAGGCTTTGAGGCGGTAACATTTCCTTCAGTACTTCTGGGTAATCCCTCGATGAAAACTTCCATGAGTTTCTTGGTGTTTGGTACCATGTTCGGGCATAAGACTGCTAATTCTTGAAATCTTCTAACGTAAGTTTTAAGATCATTTCCTTTTACAGTTAGATTGTAAAATTCGTCTTCCATTTTCCTGACTTCAGTTCGAGGACAATACTTAATTACTAAGAGCCTTTTCAATTCAGTCCAGGTGATCTTGTTAGCTTGTTCTATTCCAATAGGTTGGGCATATGCATTCCACCAGGACAAGGCATTATCAGTCAGGGTTCCAGTAGCAAATGTCACTTTGTTTTCCTTGGCACAGTTGCTACGAGAAAATATTGATTCGGTCTGTTCAAACCAGCGAATGAGGCCAACTGCTCCTTCTGTACCATTGAAGTAGAAAGGTTGATAGCTTATAAACTCTTTGTAATTTCCTTTTCTTGCTATAGGAGTTCCAGTAGGTCCGGTGTTCCTATTGGGATTGTTAGTACTTGCCATTGTTGCAGCTTGTGCTTATAGAGCTGTGGTAACACTGTCAGCAACTAGTTTCCTGATGGCAGCCTGAGTCATGGCTAGTGCTTCAGATGTTGACGTCCTTTTGGGAGGCATTCTATCAACATAAGATAACACGTAATAAGAATGATATCACAAGTCTTTCCTTAAAATGCTTAAAGTTCAAAAATAAACATTGTCACAATAGTGATATCATAGATACTTATTTGATATGAATTCTAACAAGCATCTAACTTATTAGTTCATTTTCTAGAAGTCACGGTATGATTCATAATGATGAAGACGGAGACAACGATATATGAGAATTTATAAGATACAAGATGAATAAATCAGTATTATAAAACAAGGTATAACGGGATCACCATTGTATTATATTATGAACAAATTGCCTTTGTACTGTACATAGTCAAAATTTGACAAGTGTTGTTATTTATACCACATATCCCGTGGCTAGGTTCTAAAAAAAGCTATAACTAGGATCTAATCTAGTAGTCCGATGGTCCTTCCTGGCTGTTCTTGTGTTTATAGATTGCATTCAGAAGACTTTCCTTATCTGCTTGGTGACGAACCTGGATATCTTCGATGATTTGTTCTAGATTAGCAATCCTGAAGCGACCTAGAGTAATCTTGTTGTTATTTCCTATTTGCTTTCTTTGAAGTTTAGCAATTTGGATACGAGCCTCTTGGAGTTCAGTTTCTAGATTGTCAAAATCTTGTTGTATAATCACTCAACCTTTTCCAAGACTTTCTATTTTGTCTTCCATGTGCTCAATGCGGTCAAGAGAGAGGTCATCTAGGTGATTCAAAATTTCCTCAGTTTGTTTCTCGTGATGTTCTAAACTTGTCTTACAAGAGCTTTCTCCCATCTCAAATTCTTGAGGTAGGGCAGAAGTAGAGGAGGATGATCGGTCATGGCCTCGTTTCTTAGGTGGAAATAACTCATCAGGAAGAAAGAATTCTTGAGGAATAAACATTGGTAATAGCATTGGAGATGAAGGCACAATAGTTGGTGGTGGAATAGGTGATTCTTTAGCATAATATGCTTGCATGACCTTCATATAAGGGTCATCATGAAAAAGTAAAAGAGTTGATGAAGCTATTGGAACTAAACCAAATAAGTTATTTGAAGAGCTAGAATAAGTATTTCCTGGTGAAGCTGGGGAATAGTCCAGGAAAGCCGGGATATAGTCTGGAAAGTTAGAGGAAAAAGCATCCTCAGTATTGGAAGTAAGGTGGTTGGGAGAAGACATCGCTCTGTGAACAACCCAGCGGTAAATAACATAAGTTATTTATATAATAGTATAATAATTATGTATCTTTACATACTATTCGAGAGATGTAGTGGCACAAAGGACTTTCTTAGATAGAAAAAGAAAAGTAGTTATAGTTAAGGTTTAAACCTTGTTCTCTATAATCGTGGCTCTGATACCAATCTATAACACCCCCATTTTGACAAATATAGCAGCGGAAGCTAATCTGGGGTATTATTTCATAGTACAACAGTCATAATCATAGAAAACGACTCGTAAAGAGACGTTTTTGTAAAATTTAGTTATCATTCATTTATTCATCAGAGTTTTACAAGAAGAGAGGTCCCAACATCTAGAAACATAAAGTTTGAATGATAACAGTTTAGCCATCTTCAAGTCCGTGCCACTCCGTGCCATAAATTGCTCAATTACCTGAGATAAACATGCTAAAAAGATCAACACAATGGTTGAGTGATATTCATAGGTTTATAATAAACAGTTTGAATACAAGTCATCATGAACAGTGGGTTACGTTGTTATACACCCATAATAGTAATAATTGCAATGAGTACAATTATTATAGAAAATAGTATTATTGCCCTAAGCTCATGACACCGAGGCCTTGAGAAAATCAATAATCACAAGTAGTTGCCCCAATGGGTGCCTTTGCCAAACACCCGCATAGTGATTCAAATGAAGTGCGTTTGGTTACCCCATGAACGGGTACACCAACAGGGGAGTTCAGTCCCAAATAGATCTATTCACAGCATTCGCGCTTACTTCGAAAAGTAATTAACGGTTCATGATAGTGAGGTCTTAATAGCAAAAGTAAGGACTTAGGCAATAATATATCAGGATAGCATACAGTTGGAAAAACACTTGTATTCATGGTTTATAGCATGTATCCCCCTCGCGGGTTTATGAAACATTAGAAGATTTAAAATGCGAGGCTATGAACTCACCTTAACAGGGAAATCTGATTGATGGCAAAAGTATATCAATGAAATGCGTCTGTATGGTAGTACGATGTTATCTACCCGGGCGGGAAAGTTCAGTATAATTGAAAGTAAAACGGCTTCAACACGCAACCTGAGGTAATATGTCAAGTCTTAGTTTGATTGTTTATATTTCAAAACTTCATAAAGTTTTAATGTAGTATCATTTTGATTTATTTATTGTGGAAATATTGCATCACTGTTCGGGCTATCATAATCCAGAGGCCATGTAGTATCGTTTGAGGAGCCAGGGCACTTTAAATCGTAAACCCAGCAAACTCGTCAAAACGAATACCCAAATGGAACCCCTCACATGAAATTCCCTAGTAACGCGATACGTTATAGTTTTAAGTTTCTTCAAAAGCTAGTCGATGATAAATTACGTTAAATATATAACGTAATTGTTTTATAATGCGTCGATCGATGATTAATAACGATAAATGTGTCGGGTTTTAACAAAATCGAGTCTTATAATATTTATATATATTTTTATAATTTGTATATAAAAATATTATATTTTATATTTTTAAGAATACAAAAATGGCAATATATACCCTTGGTTTATAAACTTTTACAAGTTTAGTCCTTTATATAATAAGTATATATATATTAAACCTTTAACTTTAGAACTTGGCAAAACAGCCCCTTGTAGTTATAACTTTTAGGAAAATGACATTTTCAGCCCCTCTAGTTATAAATTTCAGAAAGTTACGATATATACCCCTATGCATGAAAACATTTGCAAATCAAGTCCAAAATTCATAATTTTGATATTTTTGAAATCCAAAAGAGTTTTGCAGCTTATGGCTTATTAGAATAAGCTAAAATAAGTAGAGTTTATGAGCTTATAGCTTATGAAAAGGGCTTGTGAACTAGAAAATCCAAAACGGGTGCGTTTGGTTTAGGAAAACCAAAAACGCATGGGTTTGTGGTTCAAGGGATCAAACAAGAGTTTATATAGGATCTAACAAGGCTAATAAAAGTTCCAAAACAGATCATGAGCTTATTGAACAAGGTGAGGACTTACAACTTAGAAAACGGGTCGAATTAGGGATTTTGGGTTTGAACGCCTAGAAAATAACTTCAAGACCTTCCTTCTCTTGATTCTTGGCTTCTAAGGGCTGAGTTCTTTCTTCCTTGATCTTCCTTGATCTTGTTTAAGACTCCATTTGTGTGTTTGATAAATTTTGAGGTGTGTTTGAATGGGGTGGGAGTTTCGGCTATTTATAGGGTCGAATGACCCTTAGTGCCTGTCACACCCCGTAAGTCCAGGTCAACATTTTAAACCTTTCCGATTATTATCTTTGACTTTAATACGTTACGTTTGAATCTGACAGTTTACCGGGAAGTCAAACCGCGTAAATCTAAAAAATGTCATCGGACGCGTTCCGGCATCGGATATTCATTAGTTTAGATATTATATGAGTTATTTTATCTTTTATAAGTGTTTCATGATTTTTAATGACTTTCGATATTAAATTTAGGGTTTTATCTTTTAAATTGCATTTTTCGCGTTTTTGACCAAACAGAACCCCGAAAACCCGCAAACTTTTTGTGTAAACTCGAGTTATCATCCGTTAAGCATTGTAATGTTAAAAATTTTGTTCACCTTCCCCCTCTTGATATATTGTGGATGCCTAAACTCAAGCCAAATGCAAACATAAGCCTTGAAATTAATTAAATGGCATCTTTTCTTAAAAATCCCATGCATGTGTATGAAAGTGACACATGAGAGAGTCCCTCTCATGCACCATTTCTCAAGTTTGACAAAACCATGTGTTTACTTGCACACTTTGACTCCATTTGACTTGAAATTCAAATTTTAGACAAGTATAATGAACCAAGACTCAAAAAAATATGAACCATGGTCCTTGTGGCTTAGTTTGGCCGAACCACACACACACACCTTTGGTGTGTGTTGGTCACTTATACTTTGCTTGACAAGTCAAAAACCCTAACTCTTGGCCTATAAATACATCCACTTCTCTTAACTTAGGGTTTTCATTCATTTCATAGCCTCAAAAATTATTTTCTCTCCCTCTTTTGTTCTCCTAGCTCACGTCATACACACACATACATACACAATCCATACTTTTGATTTCTACCAAGATTCACACATTCCATACTTCATTTTATCAAGATCCAAGGTTATTCCAAGAAGGTTTTCTTTTGATTCCAAATATTTTCAAGATCTACAAATTAGGGTTTGGTTATTATTTGGGGTTTTTCTAGATCTATTATTTTGGGGTATAGATCTTGTGATTCTCTACTTGTTTCTTCATTCTTGTAAGCATTCTTGACCCATCTCTTATTTCATTTCTTTTATTCTTATGAATATTGTTCAAATTTAAGAATCTATGTGTTTGTGTTACTTTTTAAAAGAAATGATAAAAGTAACTTGACAACTTTTATAAAAATAGAAGTATTATGTTTGTTGTTTTATAAGTTATGGTGAGATGAGTTGAAAAGTGTGTTGCAACAATAGAAATGAAGGGATTAGGTTAGATTAAGTGTGGTTTTGTTGGTTGGTTTGGTAGTGATCGGGATTAGGCTAGAATAAGCACTATTGTGGCATTTGGATGGATTTTTGGGAGTATTTATGAAAAGACATGTTGCTGATCCAAATTAGTTTTGAGGTTTTGAGCGACCAAAAAATGTTTTCATTAGGCGTAAAAGTAGTTTTTGAAGATCTTGTTTTGAATAGATAGTTTTTCACATATCGCACTTTAAAATCGGACTTAAAACGGCTAAGTTATAGCCAAATGAAACTTGAATCATTTTCGGCAAAACCCAATGAATAGTGTGTTGATATGAATAGTAAAATGGGTATTCGGACACTTTTGGACATTTTTTGACTTTCTAAACTCTAGCAAAACATATAGTAACACATATATATAGATTAGCATCATTTAAAGACGTCATTAACATATTTTAGGAAAAAACGATAAAGTTACTAAAAATAGTAAGTTTGACAAAATTTAGCGGATCGGACTTGGAAGTTAAGCGATTATGGTTAGTTAGCGCATTTTGAAAATATGGAAACTTAACAAATATAGGGGACGGTATTAACGTCTTGAAACTAAAAACTTTTCTAAAATAGAAACTTTCTAAAAGTAGTACTTTTTAGATAAACGCCAAGACTTGACGAAAAACTCTATAATTTTATTTAGTCATACTTTATTAAACAAACTAAAGCACAAACACATATGGATGTCTTTTCTCTTGAAAGCGTGTCGTACAAGTTTCGGTTACCTTTCGTTTTCCTAAGACGTGTCATTTATTTAGGTTACGTGTAGGACCTTTCGGCTTTATTTCTTCCTCGTTGATTATCGATTCACCATTTGCTTAAGGTGAGTTCATAGCCCCATATTTTTACCGATTTACTAATGTTTTATACTTTGGGGTGAGAAACATTGTTTGCTTTTAAAATTAGACACAAGTTCTTAACGTGAGTTTTACATGTTTATGTGTTGCCTAAGTTTGCTTACAAACCACTATTGCCCGAACTATCATGAACCGTTAGTCACCTATGGCCAATTGGATTGGTTAAGTGAGCGCGAATGCGTAAATAGATCTATTGGGACTAATTACCCCTATCTGGTTTGGTTCTAAATTAGCTGCGAACAAACAGATATATGTCATGTCGATTGTGCGTTGTGGTGGTCTTTGGTTTGGGACACCAGTTAAGGGCAGGAATACTATGTGGCATGATATGATATGCCCTATTGTTATTAGCATCGGTGTCATGAGCTTAGCGTAACAGTAAATACTTTTTATGTGATGTTGTATCTGTTATAGTAGTCGCATATGTTTTGAAATCTTGTGGTCCACTCTTGTACTAACTTAAACCTATGAATTCACCAACATTATGTTGACGTTTTAAACATGTTTTCTCAGGTGCTTAGCTTGGCTTGATTCTTGATGCTATATGGAGTCTATGTGCTATGTGACTTCGCCAATTTCAAGACTTATCTATTTATATACTCGTTGTCATTGTCAAACTTTATTATGCTTCCGCTACATTTAACTCTCATATGATCGGTTGTAAAACTTAATTAAATTTTCTTTTATGCAACGAGTAAACTTTTTCAAACGTCCATGATTAGTGGTCGTTCTTTGTTGCTTTGTGTTCGGATTGTTATGACGTCACGCCCTCGGACACGTATTCCGTCCAGGCCCCGTCTGGGGGTGTGACAGTACCCAAGTTAACTTGGTGTAGGGATCAAGTATTGTAGGGGTGACTAATATAGGCTAGATGGCTAGTTTTGAGAGCTAGGAAAGTAGCATGAGGAGGTATAAGGGTGTGGAGGGGGTTTGGTTATCATAGGTGGTAACAAAAAGACTTAGAGCTCAAGGGTAGTGATAGTGGTGCTTGGGAGGTGGTAGGGTGGTAGCTTGAGGTGCTAAGGATGTGATTCATAGTCGAGGAAGGGTGCTAGCTTGGTTTGAAATGGTTTAAAAGTGAATTAAGGGGTGACGGGTGGTTTAAGGTTTCGGGTTAGGGTTTTTGGTTCAAATTCGAGTTAGGGTTAGGGTTTAGGATAGTTTAGGGTTTA
>BQNB010135879.1:2599-18091 GCA_026074375.1 Tanacetum coccineum
CTCATTATCTATATACTCAAGATAATGTTCCATCTCCATCGCCCACGTATCATAATCATCCTTTTGGAGGACGGGCAGTTTAATGTTTGAAAGTGTATTTGTGGTGATTATTTGTGGTGGTTTAGCAGGAGCATCTCCTTTGTTGGTTGCTGGTTCAGATCCATCCAAAGATGCATCATCATTAAGAGAAAGTTCCTCATCATCATGAAGAGAAAAATTATCGTTCGCAGGATGAGACATGATTATTTGATTTGGTGAAATAAAAGGTTTGGATCTATGTTCAATCTTGTGCAAAGTCCCTTTAGTAGCTCTGATACCACTTGTAGGTCCTTATTAACAGGATCTGAATGAGCCTTGAATGAAATATAGTCCTTTGAATAAATCCAAAGATACTATAAGAGACAATGACTGTGAATATAAATATTGACGCGGAATATCAATACTTATACCAAGACGAACACAAGAACAAATACTAAAATTGCTATTACTATTACTATTTGATTGTGAATACTCAATCAACTGATGTGTTTACAATACTATTCTATGTTCCTTTTATAAGCTTAAGGAACCCTAAACGCGTTAAGAGATAATACTTATCTCTTCCTAAATCAACGCTAAATTGATAACTATTACTAAAATTACAACAGACTTAACTGTCTGACCAAGCCGTATTAACTTTAATACTGTCAGGCTTAAGTTAATGCTGGCAGACTTAACTTGCTCTACCAGACTTAACTTCTATACTGCCAGGCTTAACTATAACTAACAGACTTAACTTTAATACTAATAGTATTAAGTCTGTTTACAATATTTTCCTAACAGCTATTGACTGTCTTCACCCTGATTTGGGATCTACTACAACCAACATGATGTAACTAAATAAACAAGATGTATAAAAATATGTAATAAATGAAAGGAAAGTGTAGAGTTTTTGTGTAAACCTTGAGTGAATGAAAAGGTGAAGAACACAATCTAAACTGATGCAAACCCTTTGTTTGTAAGAAAGCTAAATCTGGGTATTACTTCAGGTATATAGCAGTCAAATCATAGAAAACGAATCAAAAAAGTCATTTTTCAATAAGTTATACTATTCACAATATCTTCAGGAGTTTTTAACAAATAAGAGGTTTCCCAAAATCTATACAAGAAGTTTGAATGATGATTGGTTTTGTCCATCGTCATTCCTCGCCACTCCGGATGCCATTATTTACTCTGAGATATAACTCTAAAAAGTCCAACACCAAGGTTGAGTGAAATCCAAGGTTTAAGTAAAATTATTTGATTACAAATGCATAATAGGTCTACGTTGATATACACCCATATTGAAAACATATTTAATTATGCCCATTAACTCTACTGAATTTGAAAGCCTAGTATTGATGAACGTAATAGCCCCTGTGGGTAACCTTTGAAAAAATACCGCAAGTAATTTCTAATGATGTGCAATTGTTACAAGTAACTGGGTACACCAACGGGAGTCCAAACCCGAATAGATCATTCCACATCATTCGCAGCTACTACGGAGAGTAATAACGTTCAGAGTTATGGGACTTAAGGCAAAGCATTACTTAGGCAATAGTAAAATTGAAATAGCATATAAAAATAATATGCATCATTTTATAACATGGATCTCCCCTCGCGGTTTATAAAAGATTGAAATGCGAGGCTATGAACTCACCTGAACAGTTATAGGGAAATTGATAGCAATGGTCATATGAAATGAATAGTACCGGCTTGTCACGAGCAACCTGGGGTAATTATATGTTAAGTCTTAGTTTGGATTGAATATGGTAAGATTTTACATCGATTCGGTTTTTGATAAGAAAATTATCTAACACCATTCAGGCTCTAATTCAGAATCTTCATGTAAACGTTTGAAGCTAGGCACTTTTAAATCGTAAAACCACCAAAACTTAGTTAGAGTATGTAATACCAAGATGAAACTCCTTAATAGGAAGCCCCTAGTAGTGTGGTAGGATTGAATTTTTGAAAGCACATTGATGATGAATGATATAATAGTTATAACATAAGCCGGTTTTAAGTATTTTATTCAATATGAGATGTTAAGCACGTCAAGCGTTAATTAAACTTATGTCCTTGTAATCGTTTTGAATGTGTTTTTATACTTATTCAAATGTTACAATTTGAGACCCTGATTTGGAAAAACGTAGAATAAACCCTTTGGAGTTTTGCACGTTACACTTTGTCCTCAAGTTTAAAAGATATCCCCAATAAACCATGTACTTTATAAGTGACATAATAGACCCTGTGTATTTAATAATCTTTGATAAAAAACACTTTTTAGTCTTTTTTTTTTTTGTGGGGGGGGGGGGGGGGCGTTTAGATATAAAGTGTCTGAAAGTTATGATATATAACCCCGTTGCATGGATAATTTTTTACAAAACATTCTAATTTGCCATGCAAGCTTATTTAACATTTCATAGACATTATAAGTTATAATAACTAAAATATGAAGATTTAACACAAACGCAAGTTAAATTATTGATATCGTTAAGCTTAAGGAACAAAACGGTCATATAGGTTTTTAAAATGAAAATGCCGGTTTTAAAAATAAACTGCGCGGGTTTTAAGCTCAAATGACCATTCATGACTTATCAAAGCCCCCCACTTATTTTAATGTTAGTTAAGCTTATTGGGATAGATTATAACAATAGTTTACAAGTTTAGCTTATAGATTAAGTAAAAACATGAAATTAGGGTTTCGGGTGTAGACATTTTGGATCAAAAAGGTAAAACACAAAGTGTTTTAGGTCTAAAGATTTATATTATGATTTTAGCATGAATCTTAGTGAACATTATTAAAAGGTATGAATAACAGAATATTAACTTAGCAAACCTGGTCTTGAGCTTATAGCTTTAGAAACGGTCGAATCAGGACTGTACTTCGTATCGCTAGAATAAACGACTCCAGGCTTCAACTTCTCTTCAAAAGCTTGCTTGTTTTTTGTTCTTAAGATCTTCTTACACTTGATTGGAGCAAAGGATAGCTGCCTTATATGGGTTATATATAAGAAGTGGGGATATAAGAAATGAGGTTCATGCTCTATTATAGTCGATTGAGACCAAGAGGGCTAAGAAACCTTTTGTAACTGATGGAGAACACTTGGAGGGTCTAGTATCTGCGGTATAAGCTATAGGGTGAGTTTGAAGCTATATTTGTAATTATTGTTGGATACCTCCATGGGCTAACGCCGGCTGTTTTTTGACTCAAAAAGAGGTGATGTGTCCCTCCTGAGACCAAGGGTGCAATAAATTTGTGTTAGCAATGCATAAGCTGCTTAGGTTTGCATGCAGAGTTAGTTGCAAGGAAATGTGTAAAATGGTCAAATTGGCAAAAAAGGGTCGCGGTTAGTTCGGGGTATCTAGGGCTTGAATTTTGTTTTTTTGGCTTATATTTCTGCACAATTTCTTAAGTGTATTAAACTGATAGATACATGATCTCATGGTTGGTATTAAGGATTATCATTGGAAATTTTATTAAAGTGTTTGGGTTAAAATGGTCAAAATGATAAGTACCGCGGCTCCATTTAGGGCTACGTTAGGTTACTAGGGTTTACTTAAGCTGGATTTCGTATACATTGATAAGAATGAAATAGGTTACTGAACCTAAAAACTTATATAAGATTATAACAAAAGTTGATATGGTTTGGGTTAAAAATGGTGTAAAATGAAAATAGGTCAAAGTTCAAATTAGGCAAAATTAGGGTTTCTTAGATTCGTTTGCATCTAGCTAAATAAATTTGATGAAATAATAATGGAATATTATTGAGAATGTTTTAAATTAAGTGATTATAACTTAATTGAGTGTTGGTTTGGCTTTATAATGGATAAAAATGAAGAAACATACCCCCCCCCCCCCCCCCCCCCCCCCCCCCCCCCCCCCCCCCCCCCCCCCCCCCCCCCCCCTCCCCCCCCTCCATGGTTCATAAACTACTCGTTTTTTTTGGGATAGGGTTTTAAAATTAGGTTTGAGTGTATAAAGATGTATGAAAGGATATGGAATAGAAATAATTAGGTTACACATTGTATATTGAATTAGTAGCTTGTACACAAGTATGAGAAGAAATTAGAATGAAAACGGAGGAAAAGGCGATTTTGGAGATCATGCATAATAAACTTGTATATTGAACTTTTAAGGACTTATACTTGATTGAAAGATTTTAATTATTATCAAAATGAGATTTATATTACTTGTACATATGATTTAGTAGCTTGTTACATTCACTTTAATATTAATCAGTCATGAATTAGGGTTAGAGCATACGATAAGGGTTTTAAACCCGTTTTGATATTACGTTATGAATGGTACATTATAGAATAAAAATGTACTTTGTAAAATAATTATGATATTGACTTATATATTGATGATAGATGCTTGACAAAATATGAAGATAGGATTGCATATGTAGGTGCCTGAGCCGTTAACTTTAGCTATGCACAGAAAGTTGTACATGAGATATTGGCAAGTAAGTAATGGACTAAAGCAAAAGATTTCCTGAAAAAGTGAGTTCATCTCATAATTGATAGATTGTACATCATCTAACTTAATAGATGGATATTTACATTTATGAAAATTGCGGGTTGTTATATCTGTATAAGCTGGTAAAAGCTACATATGGATCACCAAGACTAGCGAAAGACTTGGATTTGGTATTATAGAATGATTTGAAAACAATGTTGAACCAAGTAGAAGATGAAATCTAAGAAGTTGCACAATGTACAAAAGTTTTGAGCTAGAAGCTATTTGACTCATGTGGAGTGCATTTCTTGAGGTTGCAATCTGGAATGATTTCACTTGCTGGTAGAAAAATAGATATCCCCTTACACAACCTACAATTACAGATATGCTGAACAAGACTTTCTCTTTGATTATATTAGTGAAATGGCATATTAGCTTCTTAAACTTCTCACAAAACAGCTTAAAAATCAATGAAGTATTTGGAAGCATCCTCTTTGTTAATGAAGCTTTATAAAATGAAAAACTTGATGATTTGACGAAAAATATCAAGTTTTAGGGGAGGATTGTTAGGATTAAAAAGCTTTTTGATGCTTTTTAGTATTACTATATTACTCTTCTTGATTTTTAATGCTGCTACAGTCAAAGGTAGTGCTGCTGGAGATTCAATGAAAAATATTCTAAGTGTTTTTAAGACTCTGGTAAGTATACAACTTCTCCACTACAAAGTTACTATCTAGAGAAATTACTACTTCTAGAGGAAGTTACTACTGCTAGTGAAAGTTAAGACTGCTTCAGCAGATGAGACTGGAAAATAATGCTAAGTAGTCTACTACTGCTAGTATAAAAAAGTTACCTACTGTTAGTACAAAGTTATTGCTGCAGTGAAGAAGTTAGTACTACTGTGTTAGTTTAGTACTTGCTTATGTGATTTGTATGAATATATTTGGAAAAGATATGTATAAACTTATTTTAAGATTTGATATTCATAGGAAAGTAGTGTAAGCCGTGTAGGACTCCTTGGTGTATAAAAGGAGGTCCTAGGGCATAGAGTTTGATATAATATAGAAGTATCAAAAACGAGTCATTCATAGAATTATCATACCTTCAAGGTTTTGTAACCCTAATACTATTAAAAGTATTCGTATTAATAATATTGGAGCTTTTTGTTTATTGAATTATATATCTATATAATTACTATTTCATTGATAGTTCTTTTTAATATTAAAGATTAGATTCTACATAATCTTTAATACATTCATAGTTTCTACTATAGTTGTGTTAGATTTTAAGGAGTTTTATTTATTAAAGTGGGATCAACAATTCACCTAAGCTAGACTCGTTTTACCACACTAAGCATAAAATGGCTCTTGGTTTTCAAAATCCTTTTTATCTCAAGCAAGCTCAGAAAAAGCCACATAATCTATATAATGGCAAAGTGTTATTAGATAAGGATAATCCTCCTGCTGTGTAAGATTTGGAGGAAACATTTGTTTAAAAATGAAACAACTCAACAAAGAAATAAAACCGCAAATTTTGCAAAAATTAATAAAGTTTCAGAGGTTTTTGTTTCTTAAAAGGCCAAGTCACGAGAAGAGGTGTATTTTTCAAATACTTCCAAAATGGCCAATGTCTCTAACATAGTTTCGAAACCATTTTTGATACCTAAATGTAATAACATTAAGCTTGGTATTCGGAATGATAAATTTGAAATTATTTGTGCTTTTTGTAAGAAATGTTTAATTACTGTTAATCATGATGTCTCTATGTTTAATTATGTAAATGGCATGAATTCTCGTGATAATAAACAAAGTGATAATGTTTCAAACATTGCAAATCAAAGGAAACATAAGTAAAATGTCAATAAATTAAAGAAGTTAGATTCCAAAGAAAGACTTGCTTCACCTACGCTTAATAAACCTAGAACTTGCCTTAGGTGGTCACCAACTAGAAGAATTTATAACCTTAGTGGAAAATGAATTGAATCTAGTGACTCTTAGTAAAAGTCTAACACATCTGCGTGTGATAATGCAAGTGCTTCTAACCCTCATGAACCTACAAGCAAACATTTTCCAAACTCTACCTCTTTTCTTGGCAGGTTATCAAAATTTGTTTATGGTGCGTCGACTCGAGTTGCTCCAAGCATATGACTGGGAATCTGAAGCTACTCATCAACTTCGTCTAGAAGTTTATGGGAACTATTTGCTTTATGAATGATCATGTTGCAGCAATTATGGGTTATGGAGATCTTTAATGGGGAATCATCTTGATTACACGGGTTTATTTTGTTGAGGCCTTGGGAAAAAATTTGTTCTCGGTTGGACAGTTTTGTGATTCAGATTTAGAGGTTGCATTCAGAAGGAACACTTGCTTTGTCTGAAATCTAGATGGAGTTGATCTGTTGAAAGGAAATAATTTTACAAACCTTTACACCATCAACCTCTATGAAATGTCCTTTGCAACTCTAATTTGTCTCATGGATCATGCTACAACAACCAAGTTTTGGTTATGGCATCAACGTTTATCCCACCTTAACTTTGACCCCATAAATGATCTCGTAAAAGACAATCTTGTCACACATCTTCCACAATTCAAATATACAAAAGATTATCTGTGTCCATCATGTGAGCAAGGAAAGAGCAAAAAGGCACCTCACAAACCAAAACCCGTTCCAAATTCAAAGAATAGGTTACACCTTCTTCATATGGATTTGTATAGACCAATAAGAGTCTAAAGCATCAATAGGAAGCTGTATGTTCTTGTGATAGTGGATGACTACTCTCATTACACTTGGGTTTACTTTCTCAGATCAAAAGACGAAGCACCAAAAGTGATCAAAACATTCTTAAAGAAAATTCAAGTCATTCTACAAGCTCTAGTCATCATTTTAAGAACTGACAATGTAACAGAATTCATAAATAAAGTACTTAAGGCTTACTTTGAAGATGTTGGCATCTCATACCAAACGTCATCTGTTAGAACTCCTTAGCATAATAGAGTAGCGGAATGAAGAAATCGAACATTAGTGGAGACGGCTCGAACGATGCTGATATTTTTTTGCTTTGTTATTCTTATGGGCTGAAGCTATAGCTACTACGTGCTACACTCAAAACGGTTCCCTAATATATAAAAGTTTCAACAAAACACTGTACGAGCTTATTAACGATAGAAAACCAGACATCTCATTTCTACATGTATTTGGGGCTCTTTGTTATCCCAAGAATGATCGTGAGGATATTGGGAAGCTTGGTACGAATGGTCATATTAGCTTTTTATTGGATATTCTACTACTTTTTATACTTACACAGTTTTCAACCGAAGGATAAAGAATGTCATAGAGATGATGAATGTCACATTTAATGAGCTTTTAGCGATGGCTTTTGAACAACGTAGTTCAAAACCCAAGCTTCAAGGAATGACTTATGGACAAATCAATTCAGGACTCAACCTTACTTATGCTTCATCAACAATAACATCTTAGAAACCAACTGAACGTGAATCAGATCTATTGTTTGAAGAAATCTATAATGATTATATAGGTGGTCAACCGTTAGATTCTACAAGAACTGCTCCTGCTGCTCCAGCAACTCATAATCTTCAAACTTTAAATGCATCTACCACAACTATAGAATCTGCACCGACACCAACAAATTCATCTTCACAGGCTTATGCTATTCCAAACACTTCACATGATGTTAACGAACTACAACAACAACATTCTCAGCAACAAAATGATTAACAACAACTCTAATCTAAAGTAGTTGATGATAATGTAAACAATGCAATGTTTGACGAGAACATGTTCATAAATCCATTTGCTACAACATTTACATGTTTCGCTGAATCATCATCTTAATATATACATCCGTCAAACATGCATACGTTCTATTAACCGTACCAACATGAATATTAGTGGACTAAGGATCACCCTCTGTAACAAGTGATAGGAGAACCCTCACGACCAGTATTGACAAGAAAACACCTATGACCAGATGTAGAAATGTGCATTTATGCATTGTCCGTGAGCACTATGGAACCAATAAATGTTAAAGAGGCTATGATCGATGCTGGATGGATTAAATCAATGCAAAAAGAGCTTCTCCAGTTCAAACAGCTTGATGTATGGGAGTTAATTCCTTTTTCGGATAACATAAAACTGCTTACTCTGAAATGGTTATTCAAAAACAAGCTCGATGAAGAAAACACTGTCATAAAAAACAAATAATGTCTGGTTGTGAGAGGGTACCGATAAAAGGAAGTAATTGATTATGAAGAATCCTTCGCTTCGATTGCTAGGATGGAAGCTATTAGGATATGTTTGGCCTACGCTGCACACAAATCCTTGATTATTTATCAAATGGACGTGAAAACAGCTTTCTTGCATGGCTCGCTAAAAGAAGAAGTGTACGTATGTTATAACAACTCAGAATTTTCATCAACCTATTTTATTATGATCATAATTATATGGGGAAATTTTTCGCTTTATTACATTACTTGCATTGTCAATATCTCAGTATACAATGTAACTTGCATAACTAAAGTAGACAAGCTCACGCAACCTACCTATGGCAATCTTGTCTTCATATATGTCAAGCAAACATCATAACATGTCCAGTCAATATCATCATATCCTTATTACAAAGTACATTATTCCTATAATGTACCATTCGTAATGTTATATTAAAACGGGCTTTAAACCATTATCGTATACCTCTAAACCCTAATTCCATAAAGGGTTAATATCTAAAGTGAATGTACAAGCTACTAAGGCATATATACAAGTAATATAACATTTCAATTGAAATATAAACTCCCTCCAAGTCAAATACAAGTTTTGAAAGCACAATGTACAAGTCATTAAGCATGACATCTAAAATAGCTGTTTTACCTCCGTTTTCATTCTAATTTCTTCACCATCACTTATGTACAAGCTACTACACTCAATATACAATGTGTAAACCCTAATTATTCTATTCATAAACTTTCATACACATTTTTACTCTTAAAACCCTAATTCAAAACTCAGAAACCCTAACTCGAGCTAAATACTACACTATGACCCGTTTATTCATTTTTATCCATTGTAAACCTAAACCAATACTCAAATAAGTTGAAATAACTTAATTTTCAACATTCTCAATCATATAGAATCATCATTTCATCATTTTACTTCAGCTATATGCAAATTGAATCCGAGAAACCCTAAACGTACCTAAATGGATCATTTGACTCGTTTACTCATTTTTAACCATTTCAATCTTGAACAACTAATCAAATACCATTGTAAACTCATAAAATGAGTTTACAAATCATTATCTATCATTAACTTGGCAATGTGCAAGAAATCAAAGCCTAGAAAACCCTAACGAATCCAATATAAACCCTAATCCAACTCGCGGCTTATTTATTTCATTTCGACCCATTTTAACTTAAACCAATGATCAATACTCATTGATAATCCATTATAAAATTCCTAAGATCAATATTCTATCAACCTTGATCCATTATACACGAATTATAAGCCAAGAAAGCCAAAGAAACCCTAAACGTACCCTAATGTGAACTATTTACCCGTTTACTCGTTTTCGCCCATTTAAAATCCAAACCACTTATCAATTTTTGTTACTAACTCTTAATAACATCATTATGATCATCTATCCATACTTATAACACAAGTATACACGAATTCTAAACCTAGAAACTCAATTTGGGCCATATGAAACCCTTATTCCATCCGCGACTTATTTTACCACTTCTACCCATTTCTAAACTCGAATCACAAACCAAATACTGATGTAAACCCTTAATATAAGTCCTACCCACGTTTATCTATCATTAGTAATCCAATGCACATGAATTATAAACTAGAAAACCCAAAACGAACCAAAACAGACCCGCATACACCATTTCCTCTATTTCGACCCATTTTAGGGATAACAAAGCTACCATACACCTTGATGACTCTCCTACTTGATCCCTAAGCAGCTTACCCACCTACTTTATGTATTCTATGGCTAAAAATCAGGCCACAAGCCCTCCTTGTTGGCTTAATTTAGTCACGAGACACAAACACCCTTACAAGGCTTCTATCTTCTTCCACCTTGCATACTAACATCCACGACTTATCCAAACATAGCCCCTAGCTTCACCACATCATGTAATAGACCTTCCAAGTGTCTCACACCAGATTCATGAGCTTCTTTAACCTCCTTGATCTCCAACTAGTATAAATAGAGCTAGAAACCTTTACTTCATTCTCATCCCCCACTCTCTTATCTCATACCCATTGTAGGCAGCAATCCTTTGCTCCATTAAGTGCTAAGAATGCCTAAGATCGAGAAACAAGAGAATTATTGAAGCCTTGAAGCCCTAGAGTCGTTATTCTAGGCGTACAAAGCTAAAAGTCCCAATTTCGACCCATTTTTAAGCTATAAGCTCAAACCCAGGTTCTAGATATTCTACTTCTGCTCCTACACTTTTATAATGTTCATATGATCCTACATAAACTCTTGTTAAAGTTTCATAACTCAATTCATGCTCATTTTCTGTTTTGATCCAAAACCGTACACCCGAAACCCTAATTTCGCGTTTTTCTTAAAACTAAATGTCATAATGGTTAAATGTTATTATAATCTATCCTAGCATGCTTAACTAATGTTAAAATAACCAATTTATTGATTATTGAAGGAATTTGAACTTAAAACCCGCGCGTTTATGTTTTAAAACCCTAATTTAACCCGTTTTGCTTCCTAGCCTAACGAATCATTATTTTAAACTTGTGTTACGTTAAAACTTCATATTTTAGTTTATTATAACTTATAAATATCTTTTGAAATATTAAAATAAGCTTGCATGGCAATTTGGACATGTTTTGTAATTATAATCCATGCAAGGGGTATATATCGTAACTTTCTGAAACTTATAACTAAAGGGGTTGAATATGTCATTTTATCAAAGTTATAACTATAGGGGTCTATTATGTCACTTTTCAAAGTACAAGGTTTACTTGGTATATCTTTTAAACTTGAAGGACCAAACTCGTAAAAGTGCAAACTCCGAGGGTATACTTTGCCACTTTTCAAACTCAAGGGTCTAAAATGTAACATTTTGAAAAAGTATAAAAACATGTTTAAAACCTTACAAGACATAACTTTAATTAACGCTTCTCGTGCTTAACATTTCCAGATATTGATCAAAACGCTTAAAACCGATTATATCATATCACAATACTAGGGAGCTTCATATTAAGGGGTTTCATCTTGGTATTACGTTCTGACTGAGTTGTTGGGTTTACGATTTAAAGTGCCCTAGCTCCTCAAACGTTTACTGAATGACTTCTAAATTATGATGGCCCGAACGGTGATACAATAATTCCAAACTTTCCAATCAAACTCATAACAATATTAGACTCTCTGAACCAAAGTTCTAGAGTACAATCTTCCTAAGACTCAACATATTATCTCAGGTTGCGTGACGTGGCTGTTTACTATCATTTTGCTATATCAACATTCCCTGTTAAGATTGTGATAAGGTCGTCAGCTTTCATTTCAGAATATTTATTACATCTACCTATCAGGTGAGATTCATAACCTCGCCTTTACTTATTTACATGTTTTATAAACCCGCGAGGGGGATACATGCTTGTTACAAACTCTTTTACATACTCGTTTATCTTATAACAATGTGATTACTTTTCAAAGACTTAGTGAAGTTCATAACCTCGCCTTTACTTATTTACATGTTTTATAAACCCGCGAGGGGGATACATGCTTGCTACAAACTCTTTTACATACTCGTTTATCTTATAACAATGTGATTACTTTTCAAGGACTTAGTGAGATTCATAACCTCGCCTTTACTTATTTACATGTTTTATAAACCCGCGAGGGGGATACATGCTTGTTACAAACTCTTTTACATACTCATTTATCTTATAACAATGTGATTACTTTTCAAAGAATTGTGATGGTTCATATCTCGCCTTTACTATTTACATGTTTATAAACCGCGAAGGGATACATCTTGTTTCAAACTCTCTTTACATAAATTCTTGTTTCTTATATAACAATGTGATTACTTTTCAAAGACTTAGTGAGATTCATAACCTCGCCTTTACTCATTTACATGTTTTATAAACCCGCGAGGGGGATACATGCTTGTTACAAACTCTATTACATACTCGTTTATCTTATAACAATGTGATTGCTTTTCAAGGACTTAGTGAGTTCATAGCTATATGCTAATCAGATATACCATTACGACTAATGTCTAAGTTACTTTATGCTAAAAGTCCCTCATTATCATGGACCATTAATCACTTTCGGGTGAACGTGAATATTGTGGATAGATCTATCGGGATTGACGAATCCTGTTTGTGTTAGCCGGATAGGTAACCAAACACACTATATTTGAATTTCATAGGTATATGGCAATTACCTACACCGAGGGCCATTATCTCTCTATATATATATATCACATCATTTTGGGTATATATATACACTAGTCAGTTTGTGTGCCATGAGCTTAGACCAGACTATACTATACAAGACAAGACCAAACAGACCAAACAAGACAATAACGCAGTAATACACTGTTACTATGATAATTGCATTCGTTGCAATTATTACAAATATCGGGTATATAATAACGTAACCCAAGATCATAACAATACCATTTTCATAATAATTGTGTTTGTACAATTATTACACTATGACTTGTATTCAAACTGTTTATCAAACCTATGAATTTCACTCAACCTTTGTGTTGACTTTTTAGCATGTTTATCTCAGGTTATTGAGCAATATACGGCACGGAGTGGCATGGACTCGAAGATGGCTAAAACTTGTTATCATTCACATTGTATGTAACTAGATTTTGGGACCTGCCTTTGTAAAACTCTGATTTGAAATGAATGATAACGTATCTTTTGAACAAACGTCTCTTTTGGGTCGTTTTCTATGATTATGATTGTTGTTTCCATGAAGTAATACCCCAGATTAGCTTCCGCTGCTATATTGTAAAAATGGGGGTGTTACAATTCGTCATAGGCTCCACGATTATAATATTCTAGAATAATCTACGGCGTATTGAGGTCTTTTAGATACGGCATATTAAAGGTAAAATGTGCTTGTTTCGATTGTTGACCAAGCTTTTATATACGGCGTATCTACTGATGTGGATACGGCATATTCTTCTAAGTCAAGCGATGGTATTGATTTCTTCTAAGTCTTGGGATACGGGGTATTTTTCAAGAATGATACGTCGTATTCTTCAGATTTAGTAGACTTTCTTGAACTTCTTCGTTTATGCTCCAAAACACGTTCTTTTCTCTATCTTTCGCCAATTGCTCGATAATAACTAAAATTCATAAAGATAAGCAATTAAGTATCAAATCTTATATAAAATAATATGAAACGAGCAATATAGATGGGATAAATGATGCTAATGATTAGAGGTTATTTGATATCATCAAATATCCCTCCCACTTGAATCTTACTTGTCCTCAAGTAGTCTTTAGAATTATCTTATGAAAACGTATCCCAAACGAATGTCTAGGATTTTTCCTTTAAACGTTTTTATTCATTTACTAGCGCACAACCAAACACCTCACGAAATAGGAAACAAAATCACTCAAATTACTCAACTAATCTATGTGGTAACATTTAGTAGTTCGCTCAATTGCTCGGTCGTGACGAGTATTCTATCATAAGCTTGGTAAGGATACACATCTCCACCACTAAAAAGGTAAATTCGGTGAATATGACAAGGCTTAAGGGCTGATCATTCTTTTTAATCTCTATCGATACAAATATTCTAGAAAAGGCTTCAAAACCACAAATGCACGCCCAAATCCATGACCGTGACACTTGTGATTGCACACTCCCTAATTCGAATAAGCTAAAGAATAGGATTAAGTAATCTTCACCAACAATATTACACCAACAAGGGTGATACAACCACACATACACATTCAAATTCATGAATGAGACACATGTGATTGCTCATTCCCTCATTTAAGTAAAACCAAAGGTTAGAATGAATAATGATATAGGGTAGGGATTAGGAATGGGAACATTTATAATTAGTGCAAAATAAAATAACGTAACAGATAGATTAAGTCCAACCAATAAACAATAATGTTGCTAGCTACTTTCCCGACCACAACCTTGAAAAATACACAAATCATCGACTAACTCACGCTTTAACACGAAAACACACGCTTTGTTTGGTAGACACGAATTAGACTCAAAGATGTTTTTAATCATCATCCTTAACGATCCATAAAAACAAACCTAGTTGGTGTTCCCATAAAAACCAACTCCCATTCATCCATAATATAGTACAATAATAGTGGCGATATCTACCACTTGATACAAAAATACACAGTTGGTTAATTTTGCGACCAATTTAAAATAATATACAACAATACTTTACATCGTTGGTTATAGCACGTACCAACGAATAAGCGATTATCTAGTAAATAATAAAATTGGTTAAGTTTAGATGAACCAATTATCTCACAATCCTCTCCTTTTTTTTCTCTCTTACATTTTTTAGTATTTTTATATTTTTCAATTTTTATGTTTTTTTATTATTTTTTATTTTTTAAACAAATCAACTAGAAAACAAATAAAGGTGTAAAATTTCACCACTTCACGATCATAATAAATCTGGATAATAATTCCATAACGCTCATGACTCAGAAATAAAAATAATAGTGAAAGTAGTAAGCAGACAAAAAATAAAAGAAACTACTTTCACATTCCCATTGCATTGCGCAATTCCTAACCTAACCAAAGATAAGAAATACACACATGAACACAGAAACTACATACTTTTACACAAAAGAAACTAGCAATCAACCACGGACTTAATCTATAGGGTAGGCTAATGTGTAAAGGTGCAACGAAACATATTTTAGTGGTGTAAGAAACCAAAGGATTGACTCAGAGGGTTTCTCTAGGGGCATCTTACTCTAAAAATGAGAGTAACAAAAGGGTTTTATATGGGGGTTA
>BQNB010135882.1:0-18090 GCA_026074375.1 Tanacetum coccineum
AACAGCCGAAAATACCCCCCACTTAACGGGATTGACTAACAAAAGTTAGTGAGAGGGACTAAACCCGATACGGGTCAAAAGTTTGGGGACTGGATCCGTTAAAAAAGTTTCAGAGGGACTAAATCCGTTATACCCGACAAACATTAGGGACGAATTATGAAATTAACTCTTCTTATTTTGATAATTATATCACTTAAAGGTATGAATAAATAAATGCTTAATACATTTTATGATCAAAGGAAATTTTCATTCAACCTTAAACTTTTATAAAATATTGTAAACATTTTTATAACCATTACAAAATATTTTTTACAATTAAAAGAAATGTTTTATTCAAAATAAACATTTTGAAATTCAAATTTTCAGACCTAAAATGCCTAGAAAAGTTCCAAAAAATTCCCCCTACACAAAAGACAAACTGGGGAGGCCCTAGCCTAGGGCGGCCCCCTTAAATACATGGGCGACCCCCTTAATTTTAAGGGGACCGCCCCTAGGTAGACGCTCCCCCAGTCTGTCTTATAAATATTGGACTTTTCCCAACTATTTTCTCACCTTTTGCACTTATTCTTTCTGTCCAAAACAACCCACATATCCTCTTTAAAATTCTTTGATCATTTAATCATAAAGCTTTGTTTCTAAGTAATCCAAGCTCAATTCCTCAAGTGCAAGAGAAGAATACTTCCATCATCAAGTGAAGAAGTATTACACCTTTGTGTGTTGTTGTAATCTTATTGCATTCATATCATAACTTGTAAATCTTTTGTAAATCTTGTAAAGTTGTGTAGTTGCTAGATCTTGGCGATCTTTGTAAGTATAGTTAGATCGTGGTGATCTTACCAAGTAGTGTTAGATAGTTGTGATATAAGTAGTGTGGTGAAGTGAAGTTGTGAAGAAGTCTTGAAGTTGTGAAGAAGTCTTGAAGTTGTGAAGAAGTCGTGAAGTTGTGAAGTCGTGAACAAGTCGTGAAGTTGTGTTGTGATAGATTGGTTCTAGCTAAGATTAGAACTCGACATTTAGCTTTGTGTCGTAAATCGGTGTAAGCAACGTTGTGTACGGTTTTCTCCGCCATAAGGGAGTTTGTTGACATAGTGAAGAAAACTCTCGAGTTTGGTGCTCGGGGAGTGGAGTAGGGCGAAGAGGTGCTTCGTTACCGAACCACTATAAATCCTCGCGTTGTGGTTTGATTGTTCTTACTCTTATCTCTTGTCTTACATTACTTTCTCATATCATTCTATTGATTGTTTAGATAAGCATAATGATCATATTATGCAAGTGTTGAAATCACATAAAGTCGAATCTAAAAGTTTACAAACACTTTAACACCTTAAATTTAAAAAGCGGTAAACTATTCAACCCCCCTTCTAGTTTTTCACAATTGGTATCAGAGCCACGCTAAACAAGAATTTTAAAATAAATTGTATTTTAAAACTTGAATCGATTTATGGAATTCGAAAAATATTTAAAAGGACAATCTATGCAAAGACCACCACTATTTGAATGTGATGGCTTTATTTATTAGAAAAATAAATTTGAAACTTATGTGAAGTCAAAAGATCTAGACCTTTGGCATGTTATTACCGATGGTGATTTTTCTCCTATTCAAAATAATCCCGAAACTAAAAAGGATGGAATTATACCTTTTCATAAACAAAACGATGATCTTAATAAGAAACTTCAAAAAATAATGATGCTAAAATGGTAATTTATAATGCTTTGCCACGTAAAGAATACGAAAGAATTTTTATGTGTCAAACCATAAAAGAAATTTGGGATACTTTGTTAATCACTCATCATGGTAATAATCAAGTCAAAACTAACAAAATAGATCTTCTTGTTCAACAATATGAACAATTCATGATCCCAGAAGATGAATCAATAGATAATGCCTTTGCTAAATTTAACACTATTATTACTAGTCTAAAAGCACTTGATGAAAGTTTTTCGAGCAAGAATTGTGTTAGGAAATTTCTTAGGGCACTACATCCTAAATGGCGCACAAAAGTCACGACGATTGAAGAATCAAAGAATCTAACAACTCTATCACTTGACGAACTCATTAGGAATTTAAAGGTTTATGAAGAAGTAATTAAGAAAGATTCCGAAACCGTTAAAAGCAAAAGAGAAAAAAGTAGATCTATTGCCTTGAAAGCTAGAAAGGATTCGAGTGATGATAATAGCTCAACCTCCGATAGTGAAGATGAAAAATACGCCATGACCGTAAGAGACTTTAAGAAATTCTTCAAAAGACGAGGATGATTCGTAAGACAACCACACGAAGAGAGAAAATCATTTCAAAGAAATAAAGACGACAAAAATCCCAAAGGCGAAATAAAATACTTTAAGTGTGGAGATCCAAATAATCTCATCGGAGAATGTCCAAAACTATCAAGATATCAAAATCAAAAAGCGTTTGTTGGAGGATCTTGGAGTGATGGCGACGAAGATGAAGAGGATAAGACAAATGATGAAAAGTGTCTTATGGCTAAAGCTTCAAATAAGGTACTTTCAAAAACCGAATACTTTAGTGATGACCAATTATCACTAGACGAAAATGACTTAGATAATGAATATAGTAGACTATGCAAATTAGGACTAAAAGTCATGGCTAAAAATAAAACTCTAAAACAAGCTAAAATAGAATTAGAAAATGAATTACTAGAATTAAAAAATAAACTATCTAGGTTAGAAAAAGGTAAGGAAGTAATTGAAGAGTGTAAATTATGTAAAGACCTTAAGCTTGAAAATGAGAAGCTTAGAAAAGAAATATCTAGGCTAAATCAATTTAATGATAGTAGTCACTCACTTAAGAAAATAATAAATTCTCAAAAAACTTCCAGAGATAAATCCGAGTTAGGTTTTAACTTTACCAAAGAGTCACCTAGCGAAACCAAACAAGTAAAGTTTGTAAAAGCCCAAGAAGTCGAGTCGAAAGAAAAATTGATAGAATCAAATTCAAAACCAAAATTTATACTAATAAACAATACTAAAATTCCTATTGCAAGCGATGATGAGGTAAAACATTTTTACAAACCCTCCTTAAAACCCGGAGTTGAATTTACTAAACCCGCAGTGAGGTCTAAAACTCCACCTCCAAGAAAGACTAATAGTCCTCGACCTCGGTCTAGACCACCTCAACCTAGGAGAGACCAAGGCAGACAAAACTATCCTAATCATATAATAAGGAATCATTCACATCCACTTAGTTTCACTCAATGTGGAAGTTGTTCACCATGTATGTGCCAAAACCAAATGCAAAACATATGCAAAAACAACAACTTCGGATACATGAAACGTTGGGGACCAAATGGCTAAGCCATCGCAACCTTTGAAGTGGTGTGTTCTCTACAAACATTCTTTGTCTCTGGATTAAGGAATTCATGATAAGGTTCCCATGAACCCTTATCATTTACATTATGAAGACATTGATGAAGATAATTCTAAAGACTAAGGTACGTCTCACTTTTCATCTTCGTAGAATATAATGTCTATGTGTTACTATGATGTTGTAGTATAATTAGTTCTTAGAAAATAGTGTAGTCTCTAGAGATACCATTTGTTGGTTCTCTAGCTTTGACGAGATTAGTTCACTATCAAGAAGAATTCTATGAACTATTCTTTCGTGAGATTATAGTCCTAACCGACATAAAATGGAAATCTTCTATGACCACGTAGCAAACTCACGTAGATGAAGAAGAGCAAGCTAGTGGTTAACAATTAACATAGAAGTAGGATTAGTCGCGCGAAGATCATAGACACACTAAGGATGAAACAAACTCCCTTCGACCTCAACGATTGCCTCGGATCCGTGTCAACCATCATCTACGTCTGTCGGAATCAACTTCTTGAAATCTCTAATTACGTCTTATTATCTTCGCTATTCATTCTCGTTTCACCTCAAATCACCTCATGTATTGACATCTTGATTATCTCGTCCGAAATAGTCAAAGAAACCTTTTAATTAAACAATGAGTTAATTAAAAAAATGTCAATACTCATTCTCACAAAACTGGCCAAAGTTCGAAGAAATTTTTTGTGAGTCCAAAGGGAGGACTACTTGTGTAAAATTGATTAAGTAGTAGATTTTTCTTTTATATTTACCATTTTTTTTTCATTTTTTTCTATTTTTTGGTGCAACACTCTATGGCTCTCAATTGCCAGGCCTTTATGGCTAGAATTAATTGAATTTTGGTTCTCAATTACCAGGCCATCAGGCTAGAATCAATTGAGGTATGGTTTCAATTCCCAGGTCTATGACCAGAATGAATTGATATAGCTTTAATGATTTGCTTAAAATCATAGAGTCCCTCAACTGACTGATGTTTCAAGTACCAATGAGTTGAGATGGTTTGCAATCCACCATGGGAGTAACCCTTTCTGGGTCCCAAGGATTGTCTAGCCCACAAGCAAACGGCTATGTGGTAAAGGCTTATAAAATCCGTTGATGGTTGCCAGGTTACCCAAAACTGGATGGTTTTCACTTGCCATATTCTTGGAATGAAAAGTGGCTAGTCCAAGAGGGTACGGCTCTTGGTAAAGACTAAATCAAATCCGTTGATGGCTGTGATGGTTTGCCAAAAATCATTAGGGATCTCAACTCGCCAATGTTTCATGTACTAAAGAGTTGAAAATGGTCTCAGTCCTCCATGGATTTGACCCTTTCTAGGTGCCAATGGACTGACTAGCCCAAGAGTGAATGGCTACTTGGTAAAGGCTCATCAAACCCATTCACGTAGCTGTGGTGATCTTATTGCAGTCCACGATTAGATGCTGATTGTCTTGTTGCCGGTTCAACGCATATGAAGGTTGATTTTGGAGTCGGTTTCAAGATGATTGCTGTTCCATCCTCTGGTGCTTTCACAGAAAGATCTATCTAGAAACTTGAAGTTAACTGTGTCAAATTCAAGTTTAGGGGAGGATTGTTAGGAATTTTGTAATAGATAGTTACTACTAGTAGGTATGTAGTTCCTACTGGTAGAGTAAAAGTTCCTGCTGGTAGGTATGTAGTTCCTACTGGTAAGGATAAGTTTATAGTTAGTGCTGGCAGAACAAAAGTTATTCCTGCTGGTAGTACAATATTAGTCCTGGTAGTATTATGCTTACTCCGGGTTGATAGTAAAAGTTAGTTAGTGATAGGGATGTGCATTAGATATCCTAGGAAGTGATAACACTTATCACTTTAGCGAGTCTTAAGGAAACAAGTAGTTAAGGTTTCATGTGTATTTAAGAAACCTACGGCCTTGGATGAAAAGGGGGATTGAATCGATCAGAAAAACACTTTTGTTATTAATAGAAAAGATCCATAGAGGATCATTGTTTTTATTAATTCTTTAACTTTGTTGTTTGTATTCCGCGTAAACAATAGTTTCATTTGTTAGAGTCTCTCTTAGAGTTGCTTGTGATTACATAAGTGCTCTACAACCTCAACAGGCGCAAAGATCTATCTAGGGCTGGACCTACAGCATATGCTGAGTGGACTTTTTCTGTCTTAAATTTTTTTTAATGCAAACCTTAAGTTAAGCAGTAAAATAAGTTCAAAATGGAAAATTAAGTCAAAACAGATGGAGTGAAGCTCAAAGTGAGCTTGTGCTTAAAAGTTCAAAAGCTAAAAATAAGTTTTACTATCTGAAAATTGAAAAGGTAAAAGGGACTTTTTAAGACTAAAAAAAACTTGACAACTTTGACAAACTTTGAACAAAACTAAAGAGTACCTAAAGTATTCTAATCCTACTGCATTAAAACATAAAAACAACTCAAATTCAAGTGTATTGAGGGCTTAATCAAATAAGCTTAGGTAAACTAAGCTGTCACATTAGTCTAAAAGAGACTTATAAAGAAACCTTCAAAACTACTTTGAGCTAAAAAAAACTTTTGAAAAACAGCTGAGAATGGCTTAAGAAAACTTGATAAAGATGCCAAAACAACCCACAAGTTTTTAAACACAAAATGACCCGTTTTAACACACTATGCCAAACACTCCTTAAGGCTTGCAAAGCCAAATTTTAAGCTGGTATGAAAGGTTTTAAACCAAGATCCTTAAAGACAGATTAAAAGGCATGATAGTTAAGCAGAAATAATCAAAAAGCAACAATCATTAAGCACTTAAACAGACAGAATAAGCAATAAGCAGTTTATAGGGAAAATAGGCAGTTTAACACAAAAATTTAATCAAAAGACAAATAAGCATCAAGAAGAGACAGATAAGCATTCAAGAACAGTAATAAGCAACTAAAAGCATGAATAATCCAGAAATAAGCACATGAACAGTGTTTATAAGCAAAAATAAAAAAGGGGACTTACAAAGAGTCCAAGCTTTTGGCTATGTAATAAGCTTTCCCAAAGCTTAAAAATCCAATCCTATAGCCTCCCATGAGGCACTAAACCCAAGGCCATCCAATATAAACCTTGCTTCATGCTTTCTCTTTTTTTATATATTTTTAAGATTTTTTTGGATTTTTGATATGTTTGACAGAAAAATGAAACAAGTTGCTTATATAAGCTGTTAATGACTTAACAGCTTATATAAAAGCTTAAAAACAAGTATTTAAAAACAGGAATTTAAATGACAATTAAATTAAAAAGACAATATTAAGAATGGTACAAATATTTGATTACAAGATTTTGCCTTGAAATACAAAAAATTTGACTCCCTTACAAATGAACTAATCTATTCTATTTATACTAAAACCCTAACTTGAGCTGTGTTTCTTTAGTGAGAAGACTCAAGCCTTGTGCTTGTTGTGTGAGAGTAAAGCACAAATCAATCTTGGCCATCAAAGTTTCTTGGAGCCCAATCCGAGTAATCATAGCCCTTCTTTTTCATATCCAATGGGGTGAGGGAGGATTGCCATGGTGTCATTTGTCCCTTTGTGAGGTGGGGGTGAAGTTGAGAGTGACAGGTTTGGCTGGTGCTACAGTAAACGAGGTGGGGGTGTGGGACAGGGGAGATGATGAACAGTAAGGCGGGAAGGTTTGTTTTTGGGGTTATAAGGGTGAAAAGTTTGGCGTGTTGGCAATTTTGACCCTTCATTGTATATTCTAGTGTTACAAATTCAGTCCTTGTGGGTGTGAAAGTGTTTTTGGTTTTGGCAGAATAAGCCCTCAAGGCTGTTATACATGTTTGCATCACTAGTCCTTGTTGGGGTTAACGTTGTTAAGGGTTTTGGGATATGGGGCTTAGGGACATAATGGTTGTTAAATGGAATATGGGCCTAGCTTTGGCAGATTTGGGCCCGTTGGGTTTTAAAGAGGGTTTTGGGCTTTTATCTTTTAAGGCTTGTATAAGTCTTCATATAACACCTTAATGGGCTGCCCCGGCCCATTAGATGGGTACGGGTGGCCCATTAAGTGTTTCTTCGATTTTTGGCCTCGGCTTTGACTTTGACTTTTTGCGGGGTTGACTTTGACTTTGACTTTCTTGGACTTTGGCTTCGATTTGACTTTGTCTTTTCACGCTTTTCCATTCCGTGCTCGGTTTTGTTGTTTTTTGGCTTTGTTTTTCGTCTTTTTGTCGGATATTCGTTTCCTGCACAATATAGATGAAAACATACAAATACAAGGTATTTTTGGGTACGTTTTTGGGTCATTTAAGTCCGATTTTAATTGTGAAAGGTATGTGTAATTAAACGCATACCAAAATCCCCCATACTAAGATATTGCCATGTCCTCACGCAATGCTATGAAGTAAGCACTTAGAAAACTTAAGAATCTCGATCCCCCTCGACTAATAACCTCGAAAAGTAGCTAAGTGTTCGTCAAGAGGAAATAAAGAATCAATAGCTTCGAAAAGCCCCGTTTTGACTATTTTTTATATTTACTCTTATTCATACACATATTTTTGTATTTTACATTTCAAGCAACTAACTAACTTATTTGACTTTCGTTATTTTATAACTTTTAGGGATCATAGAACAAGATGCATGAGAATACTAAGGATCAAAAAACAAGATGCATTTAGATCCGAGAATGCCCTAAAAAAGGATAAATTCATCGTTCCCGACTTTTCACTTATTCTAAACCAAGCTTAAAACAAAATCATCGTCAATTATGAGTTAAGATGCTAACACTACTCATATTTGCAACTTGTAAACTTTTCGCCCCCGACAATTATTATATCTTAGGTGTATGTGCTATTTTGAATTTCAACCATGGATCAATGTTTTGCAACATTTTATGATTCACGTTTCACCCGAGAATAATGAGTTTGAAGGTGAGATCATCCCATGTAGCGACTTTCTTCTCGGCAACATCCAACCTTGTCGCTAAGTGACCAGGCTATTGACACCATCACAGAGCTAGTATCGGGACTCACGACCTTAGTGTTTCATAAACACTTAGGTTTCCCGTATATAACATGTAGCTCTTGAAAATAGAATAGCCAACGTTCCAAAGCAATATTGATTAACCAAAAAGAGATCTATTATTAATTCACAACTCAATGCATTGTAACCCTCGACCATTTTAAGAAGCTGAAACATCGGTGTGAGTCGAGCAATGATAACGCAAACTTTTATCAGCCCACAAGTTTATATTTATATTGTTTTTTCATTTATCATCAAATCATCTTTTTTTATATGAGGGAAGAACGTCTTTTTGAAAAATATACAAGTGATAAATTTGAACTAAGGCCTAACGTTTTTGCTATATCCTACCATAAAAATTATTGATTTAGTTTAATTCTCCAAACAGTAGCACGTATAATATCAGGTTAAAAGCTTATGGAGAAAAGGCGACAAATACACACATGAACTCTTAAGATTTTCCAATAACCTGTTTAGCATCCAACTCATACTTAACTCTATCATTTTCTGTTCTTCATGAAATCGCGAACGCTAGAGTCAAAATAAACGCTCAGGAACAAGCAGATGCTCAACACGCACGATCGGGGTCAAAATTTAGCGACTTAATCTAACCCACAGTGAAAGTCAAAATTATGACAAAACAGTAAACAAACAAAACAAAATTCGAAAAAACCCCCAAAATCAATTATTTTTAGTATTATTTTCGAAAATTTTGTTTGGGTAAAAACGGGCTTAACGTGAACACACAGCAGCAATGCACAATCACAATCCGAATATACCCCCCCCCTACATAACCAAACATCGTGAGCCTCAGATGTTATAAGAAGGTATTCTACATAATTTCCTAAGCCATTTATTAAGAATGAGCTTCAAGATAAACGTTAGTCGAATAAGATTAGGATTTCGGTTTCCCAAATGAATCTGAGGAGTGCAGCTCTTGTGCACCGAAGGATTAAAACTGAGAGGCATCAAACATCCAAGAATTCCTTGAACCAATAAAACGACGAAAACACAAAACCCGCAATTAAGAGGCGAGTCCTCAAACACAACAAAGCAAAAACACTATTAAGCAAATAGAAAGAAGATAGAATTGAAAGCATTGATGGTTTCACCATCAAGCGCTTATTTTTTTTTAACCGAGTCTTGAGCCTGACTCGACCCCGAATTAAGTTGTCCATGGGGGAGCAAGTGGAAGATAAAATCTCCATCGGACTTTTATTCAAGTGGTTTGGATAAACATTATATTTTATGAAAGTTCCACTCCAATGAGATACATCCGACATAAAAGAATGATAAATTGAGATGCCGGGTCATAAATCGATCACATTCGCACAGGAGAGCAGATATGGTAGGAGCAACTGGATACGTGAGAAAATGGAAGAAAGATCTCATACAATATAAGCGAATGAGAGTTTCGCTAGAAAAGATGAAATCCATATCCAGGTGGATGCGGTGGGTATAAGATTAGGCACATGAACTCTTGCGGTTCTCCTTGTTGGAAAATATCCTCCACCGCATCCAGAGAAATTGCCCACTCGGGCTCGATCTTAAAGCAAGAAACAAATCATACTCCAATGAAATATTGATGTATAAGTTCCATCTACGAACTCCTCATGATAAAAATCACTTCCTCATCGTAGGTAGAAATGGATTGATCGATAAGGATCAAGATGAACGCATCATAAATTTGAAGAAACATAAGACATGAGTAGTGGTACTACCACTACTCTTCTCTTTAATATGATCGTCATCAGAATAGAAAGCTTCATAATCCGGAAAAGGTGGAGAAATAATCAGAACAGTATGGTACTAAACCACTACTAATCTCTCAAATTAAAGCAAAAAGTTTCAGATTCGGTTAAAGAATTATCAAAGGTGTAGTCTCATCCAAGAAAGGTTAAGAGATGTGAGGAAGGACTTTGTCATAACATCGGAGATGAGCGAGATTTATCTTTTAATGCTTCGATGTTAGCAATAAAGAGAAGATTGACTATCAACAATTTTTCCAGGAAGGCTATCGTTTTTGAATTGTATAAGAATATTCGTTAATCAATCCCTCCAACTTCCGGGATAACAATCTCCACTACCTCTAAGCTGACAATCTCAGCATCGGGAGGTGATGCATCGACATAATCGATGTTCTCATAAGAATCGTCATCACTCGAAGAATAATCATTGTTGGAATTGATGATAGTCTCATAATGTTCTTTGAAAGCTTCAAGAGGGGTAGGATTGTACAGAGAGGCACTTCAACACACATGGCGGGAATACCCCTCGGAACTCACTTAGGAGCGGGACAAGGGTCTCAACACTTGTCTTTATACTTATTCGTCCCGATTCGTTGCCGGAAATGTCAAGATGCTCCGTACCCCCATACTTAGAGAGTTACGGGCGCGTCCTGGTTGGTAAGTACACGGGATGTGATTGCGCATATGGTAGAAGTCATGCGTCCAGTCATCGTAGCAAATGGGAATCTTCCAATATCGATCTTTACCTCGCATGCTCTTCCTCATTTACCGCCTTTCTTCTACACCTTCTTTTTGCATAATTTGACCAACCATATCACATATGGATGTCATTTTGCTCCGTGATCTTATTTTGAGAATTTAGAAACTTATTTTGGGCATTAAAAAGGCTATTCTGAACATTGGAGATTGGATGATTGACGGTATAGAATTGCGGGGTTGAAATTGGTCTAATCCAAAAAGAATTATAATCATAGCAAAGAATTTTGCCATTATAATAGTCTTTCATTCATGTTGACATAGTAAGTTTATGAGGTCCCTCGTAATTTTCACAACAAGGATATTGTTGTGGAAAATCATAAAAATTTTGCGGGAAATTAAAGTCTTGATTGTAACCCGGTTCCGGATAGATAAACGAAACTTGAGGAATGTAACAATAGTGAGCCATAATGAGCATCGTTCCTGCAAAATTCACAAGAGTACATAGGAGGTTGTGGAGGTGGGTTGAAAACGTTAGGAGAATCATCAACAAAGTTAGGTTTAGAATCATAAGTGAATGAATTCTCATCTCCGGTACAAGATGTCGGTTGAACACTTGGCAAAGTCTATGGGAACTCATTAACGGTTTGATTGTTGCATGGTTCCGGTTTAGAGATAATCGGAATTTGCCATGGACAATTATAACCATAATGAGCACCTTTCCCGCAAGACTTACAAGTACATCGTTGACAGAAGATGTCGTCTAACGAATCACCACACTCGTAACAACAATTGTGGTTAATTTGTGGAGGACTTTGTGAAGAATTTACACCGGGGCCTTGTTTGACAATGAATGGCTCTTGATTAACAAAGTTAGTATCGTCATTGGATGACTTGGAAGTGTCTTGGAAGTCTTGAAAAACTTCCTCCAATGTCATTTCGAATTAGACACAATGTCAACAATTCAACCATGAACCGGGTCTCCACAATCGAGACAAATTTTTTCAATTTTAAGGGGTCGTTGAGACAAGTCGGGTACGGGAACAAGAATCTTGTCTTCAAGACTCCCTTTTGAACAACCACAGTCTTTAGTGTGCAAATTTCCACAAGACGAACACTCTTTAATCGCGTAAAGGGGATTCAAACGACGATCGAGTGACGCCATAAGAATTAAACAATTGAGGGTTAAGAAAAGAATTAAATGGATAAGAAGAAAAAGAAGATTATTTTTGGCTTTTCGAGTTTTTTAAGCAACATATTTTATTAACGGACAAAATGAGATAAGACAACTTAAACCAATAATCAACTCGTTTCACGGTAGCTCTCTAAAAGAAAAACGCACAAAGGAGCGGAGGAGCGGGAAAGCGCGAAGCTATTAAAAACCTTCTCCTTTCGGGTCGTAGTTCCTAGGAACAACCCTCCTTATACCCCTCTTAAGTGTTTGTTTATCAATTAAAGGTGAGCCGTATATCGCAAGTGACACAAAGGCAAGTTTTAAATCTTTTGTTCGGGAACTTATTATGATAATGCTTCAGTTGAAAGCATTATATTGATGATGATTTTTATTTGTTATTATGGACAATGTTTTTGTATTTTTGTATTTTTTTTGGATACTAATACTAATAAAAGAAAATGAAAAATATTTTTGTGTTTTATATTTTTAATAAATAGAAGAAAATATTCACAAACGGGAAAATTAACTTCACGAGGGAAGGGTCTTCAAACACTAATCGTCAAACAAACACGAAAATCGTTTCACAGCCTCCCCGGCAGCGGCGCCAAAAATTGATTGCTCCTGGTTAAGTATATAAATATATAAATAAATATATATAAATATTACAAATACGGTAATATCAATGATAGTAGTAAAGTAAACCAGAAGTATCGGTTTCTCACTTCGTTATCCACAAAGTTTAAAACCGGACCTGGGTCGTTCTTCCCTGACGAGGCGTGAATTTGAAAATCGAGAGTCGGTTTTAAATATCAATGCTTGAATAGAAAAGATATGGGGTTGAGTTTCTAAAACTACTAATAATATGCAAAAACGAATAAAAGAAAACCCTAAACAAAAGCAATTTAAGAAAAACGCGAAAACAGGAATTTAAACCTAAAACTACGGGAAAGCATAAAAAGGCAAATGATTAATTTAAAATTCTACTGGAAGCATAAATAAGGCATAAGAATGAAATCCTAAGTCTACGGGAGCATAAAATTAAGGCAATTAGGCTTAAATCACAAAAACGAGAACGAAAATTAAAAACGAACGTGACTAAAAACCTAAAATCTTAAAAATTAACCCTACAAAGAAATTTTTTTACTTCTAATCTACTCTAGGTGACTAAAAATGAAGAATAAAAAAGACTAGACTGAAAACGGAGTAAAACCCCCCCAAACGAAAAGGTTCTAAAATGAGAAAACGAGAACGGGGTTTGAATCCCGTTCTTTAAAAATTAAATTTTTGCAAAAACGACGCTAAAAAGGTTTTTATATTTTTCCTAGGTTGAGAATGATAAAAGAAAATTTTCTAAAAAAGAAAAATATTTTTTTTTGATTTTTATTTAATTTAATATGAATTAAAAACAGTTTAAATGAAAATTAATTATTAAAAATACTAAATTATTATGAAAAATTCTGAAATTTTTTGGGAAAATAAGTTATACTATGAAGAACCTAGGAAAAATCTAAAACCAAAAATACAGCTTATGAATAAGTTGTATTAAGCTATAAAGGGGCTGATGGGCTTTTGGGCTGACATGGGCTTAAATATATAATGAAAACAACAAAGATTGGATGAGCTAATGAAGCACACTTGGTAAACACGTATGGCATGTAAAGGGGAGGTCACAGGTTCGACCCCTGTGCCTCTCATTTTTTGGTAAACATTTTTTTTTTAAAAAAAATAAAAAAATAACACAAACAAAAAAAAAATAAAAATAAAAAAAAAAAAATGAATAAAAAAAAAAAAAATTAAAAAAAAAAAAAAAAAAATTAAAAAAAAAAAATAAAAAAATTAAAAAAAAAAAAAAATGAAAATACCTTTTTTTATTAAAAAACTTAAAAAGAACATGAAAATAAGCAATTTTCTTAACTAAGACTTTTTATGACACTAACTAAATAAGCCAGAAAAGGGTACTAATAAAAAAAAAACTTGACACACTCAGTTAATACTAAGTGTGCTTTTCTTAAAAGACAAAATGCAAGTTGCAGCCTCAAAATAAGCCACAAAATGAATTTAAAAACTTAACTTGAGCTGAAAAGAATGGAGTAAGGCCAATAATGAGCTTATGCTCAAACTCTCAGATTTCAAAAACAACTTTAACTGATATATTTTAACTAATGAAATTAGACTCTTAAAAATTAGAAAATATGACCTAAAAACTATGACAGATTTTTACTTAACTTTAACAGACAAAGCATACTTATGCATACCACTTCTACTGCATCTTAGACTTGAAACAAGATTGGATGTGACATCAACAAGCAAATAATCAAATCTTAAGAAAATAGGCTGAGTTGAAAGAGATAAAATGCACAGATTCAATAAACACCTACAAGAAACTTTAAAAATGAGATTTAATCCTTAAAATCTAAATAAGAATTCATTTAATAAGTTTAATTAAACTTGCTAGAGTAAGCTTGGTGACCCAAACCAGTGCCATTACCCATTTTGACCCATTTAAAGACTTATCCCAAACACCCCTTTACGAAACTGAAAACAAATTAAATGTTTTTCTACTTACACTAGGTTTTAACCACAATTCTTCAAGACCAGATATTTCTTAAACTAAGCTAGCAATATCAAGCCTATTTTAACAAGAATTAAGCACTAGATTAAGCTAGATAAGGTTATGCTAATTTAAGCTAAATGGACAGATTTTTGCTAAATACTAGAACAAAGGAAATTTAAGCTACAAGCTAACAAAGATAAGCATCAATTAGCATTAATAAGCAAAGATAAACACATACAGGTAGTAAATGAGGATTCATAAGCAGGAAATAATCAATAAGCTATGCTACAGTGATTCAAAGCAAAAATTTAAAAAGAGGACTTACACAATCCTTGCTCTAAACAGGGTACAATAAACAGTCTACAAGCTCCAGCTTGTATAAAACAAGTTGGTAAGGGTCTATAAGCTCTTCCAAACCAGCTTATCATCCAATTTTTGCTGAGGAATTTTAAGGAGTGAGATTTTTTTATGTTTTCTTTTAGTTATATTTTAAATTACTTTTAAGTTAAATAAGATGTAGAACAGCTTATGAAAATCTAAGTGAGCTTTTAAAAATAATGAACAACCTCAATACTTGAAAACAAATTATGAAAACTAAAAACTTAACTTTCATTAAAAAAAACAGATTACAATTCTAAAGAAAATACAACTTTTTTAAACTAGGTTGAAACTAAAACTAAGATAACTATCCAAAATGGCTTATAAGAATTATATATAGAATCGTCTAAGAACTTGTCTTCATTGATCTTCTGTCTTCTTCCTTTTGTGTTTCTTTGCTGAGGGCTTCAAGGCATTGTGTGTCTTGTGTGAGTAGACTGCAATAGTTGATCAAAGCCCTCCATTTTTTCTTTGTGCCCAAGGTAAATGATCTTGTCCCTTGATTTCTTTCAGCCAATGGAGTGAGTAAGGATTGCCAACCTGGATAACAGCCATGTGGGGGTGTAGGGTGTGGAATTGTGACAGTTTTGGAGTGGGGTGCATAGGAAACGAGGTGAGATGGTGATGGGAGGTTTTGGGCGGGAAAGGATTTAGAAGATAAACAGTGTTTCAATATTCAGGGGTGAAGTTTGGGAGATGGGCAAAAGAGGCCCCTCAAGTTGTATAAGTTTGTTGCAAAAGTAGTCCTTGTGGGGTTAATGTTTAGCAATTTGGCAGGAATGGCCCTCAAATGTTATATAAGGTATTACACCACACGTCCTTGTGGTGTATATTTAGGGGTAATGGCAGAATTGGCCCTTGGGCTTTGTTTGTTTGGGCTTTTATTTGAAATGGGCTTATATAGTCTTCATTAAATATACTAATGGGCTTATCCGGACCCAATTAGATTGGTAGCGGGTGGGCCTATTAAGTATTCTTCAATGTCGGCACCGGTTTTGACCGCTGATTTTTCTGGGTTGACTTTGACTTTGACTTTTGTTGACTTTGGCTTCGATTTGATTTTGTCTTTTCACGCTTTTCCATTTCGTGCTCGATTTTGTCTGTTTTTGGCTTGATTTTTCGTCCTTTTGTCGGATATCCGTTTCCTGCACAATATAAGTGAAAACATACAAATACAATGTATTTTTTATACGTTTTGGGTCATTTAAGTCTGATTTTAATGGTGAAAGGTATGTGTAATTAAACGCATACCAAAATCCCCCATACTAAGACGTTGCCGTGTCCTCACGCAATGCTATGAAGTAAGCACTTAGAAAACTAAGAATCTCGATCCCCCTCGACTAATAACCTCGAAAAGTAGCTAAGTGTTCATCAAGGGAATTAAAGACTCATCAATTTTGAAAATCCCCGTCTTTACCATTTATATATATATACACACTTATTCCTACACATATTTTTGTATTTTTTATTTTTCTTATTTTTTTAGTTTTCATATTAATCAACTAACTAGAACGTTTGACTTTCCTTATTTTATAACTTTAAAGGATCATAGAACAAGATGCATTTCGATCCGAGAATGCCCCAACAAAGGATAAATTCATCGTCCCCGACTTTTCACTTATTCTAAACCAAGCTTAAAACAAAATCATCGTCAATTATGAGTTAAGATGCTGACACTACTCATATTTGCAACTTGTAAACTTTTCGCCCCCGACAATTATTATATCTTAGATGTATGTGCTATTTTGAATTTCAACCATGGATCAATGTTTTGCAACATTCTATGTTTCACGTTTCACCCCGAGAAAAGAGTTTGAAGTGAGATCATCCCATGTAGCGACTTTCGTCTCCGCACATCCCAACCTTGCGGCTAAGTGACCAGGCTTTTGACACCCCAAATTTAACAAAAAGAGATCTATTTATTAATTCACACTTAATATTAAACATTTATGCAATTGTAACCCTCGACCTTTTAGAAGGCTGCAACATCGGTTGTGAGCCGGCAAGATGCAGCAAACTTTTATCAGTCTCGGATTATTATTCTTACTATGGGCTTTCTTTAGAAGGCTGTAACATCGGTTGTGAGCCGGCAAGATACAGCAAACTTTTATCAGCCCACAGTTTATATTTATTATATTTTTTTCATTTTCCATCATCATCATTTTTTTTCTTTTTTTTATATGACAAGACGTCTTTTTGAAAAATTCAAGTATAAATTTGAACTAAGGCTAAAGTTTTTGCTATATACTACATAAAAATTATTGATTTAAGTTTAATCTCCAAAAGTAGCACGTATATTAATCAGGTTAAGAGCTTATGGGAGAAAAAGCGACAAATTACACACATGAGCTCTTAAGATTTCCAAATAATCCTTGTTTAGCATCCAACTCATACTTAACACTATCATTTTTCGTTCTTCGCGAATATTCGCGAACGCTTAGTCTAAAAGTTAAGGAACAAGCTAGAGCTCAACACGCTCGATCGAGTCAAAATTTACTCTTATTCTACCCAGCAGGAAAGTTAAAATTGTGACAAAACACTTATTTTATTTTTGAAAAAAAATTAATTTTTTTCATTTTTTTTTGGTATTTTTCAAAAATTTTGGTGGTAAAAACGGGATTACGTGAAAACAACGGCTGCAGGCATAATCAAATCGAAGATCCCCCCATACTAGAATGAAACATTGTCCTCAATGTTTTACGAAGGGTCTCTACGTAAATCCTAAGCCGTTTATTAAGTATGCTTAAAGATAAACGTTAGTCGATAAGATTAGGATATCGGGATTCCCAAATGAAGCTGGGGATTGAGAAGCTCTTGTGATCGAAGGTCAAATACCGCGAGCATGAGAAGCTTCAAAAATCCGGGACATCCTGGACAAAACAGCACAAAATACAAAACATGGAAAAGGAAAGAGGCAAGCCTCCTCACAACAACTAAACACTTATTCATTACTAAGCTAGCATACTACTACGGATAAACTAGGATAAGCATGGGGTTCCTCCCACGAAGCGCTTGTTTTAGGTCACTTAGCTTGACCTAATTCCCTGAATTTAGTTGTCCTTAGGGAAGGTTTGGAGGTCCGGGATATCCATAACAAGGATATCCCCTCCAAAGTAGTGCTTGAGACGATGACCATTTACTTTGAAGTTTGGCCCAGAGTTTTGGGATAACTCAACGGTGCCATATGGAAAAACTTGAACAATGGTAAATGGTCCTGACCAGCGGGACTTCAACTTGCCGGAG